>APFE031708590.1:43001-73417 GCA_000404065.3 Pinus taeda
AAAAATAACAATAGAGGGATTCTATGGGGCACAGTAATAACAATATGGGGACAATAGGGGCACAACAATATTAATAAGGGGCATAACTACAATAGTAATGGGGTAATCACTAGTATTACAGGGACCCAACATGCTCCCTCCCATTTATCGAATCCCGGTAGTTGTGCCAGCTCTTGGGAAGGCCTAGAAGTGTTAGGCTAACCATATCATCTACAAAAATTGTAATACCAATGCTCCCAAGCTCATCTCGGGGTGAACCTTCTCAAGTATTGTGGTATTGTGTCGCCCTTCTCCATTTTGATCTTCTGAATCTTGTCCTTCAGTGCCAACTTCCTATGGTCACTGTTGTTCTAAAACAAGTCTATAAAGGCTTACCACATTGCATATGGTGTATCCTTCCCATGGAGATTCAGGACAATATGATCTCGAACTCCTTCTAGTATGATCCTCCTCATCTTTGCCACACATTTCTTCCACTCTACCATATCTTGAGAATCAGTTGTTAGAGGCTTAGGAATATCATTGTCTATGAATTCCTTTAGCCCATTGTCTTCCAACACCGCCTCCATCCTGTCCTTCCAAGAAACATAATTTGAGCTACTGTCAAGGGCATACTCAAGTCTCAATCCATAGAACGACATCCTGCTAGCTCTGAAAAATGATCGTGTAAATTATATTTCACTTGCAAAGACAAACTCGTATTCTTCTCTTCTAGTGTGATTTATGCTAAGATACCATGTCTAAATTCCTTGTAGATTCAAATTGCTTATGTGATTTTCTAAAACAAAAGACTTGAATCTACTCTACTCATCGGCATAAACAATTAATCGATCAAGAAATCAAGAAGCATACAAGAGAAAGAATTCAATCAACACATTACACAATGATTTCCTGGGGAAAGCCATAGCTAAAAACCCCTACTATCTGTATATTGCATTAGTCAAAAAATATGAGAAGATTACAATGTTTTGATCAAGCTCGAGCAACCTCTACACTATCTCTATCTGCTGCATTGTTTCCGAGACAAGCCTTGGCCAATACTTAACCAATTTATTCTTGCCCAAGTCCCTATTTCCTTATGTTTTTTCCTTGGGAAATTCTATGCTTGCCCAAGTCCCTATTTCCTTGTGTTTTTTCCTTGGGAATTAACCCTTATTAATTAGGGAAATTCCTCAATTGGAATTGTGCAATCCATCATAGGCCTTACTCTAATTGCATGCACCACTTGTATAATTTAGATGATTATACAATTGATAGTACATTTCCCTTGAACTCCAATCTCAATTGGATAACTCTCATATCACACATGCATGAGTTATTTATGGCCGAATTATCAGTTAACTAGTTGAACACATGAAGCGGCACCCCACTATTAGACCTCCTACTATTTCCTCCATTAGTTGGAACTAGTTTAACTGACTTCAACTCAGTGAAACTAAATTAATTAGTTACAACTCAAAATAAACTCAACTACAACTCCTATAAAGTAGATAAACTCTACATGACTCAAGTTAGACCCTCAACTCGAATTAACTAAACCAACTAAGCCAAATTAACTTAGTTAACTCGTACAAGTTGTCTTGTGATGTGGAATTACAATTTTTCTCCTAATTTAATTCAAGGAAAAATTAAATCATGTTTTTTCTTGTTGCATTTTCAACAGTTACCAAGAGGACAATAGAGCAAGTCAATCACCAAAGAAGCTATGTTATGTAGCTCCAAGAAGACCATGGTAGCCTAGTCAACCTGATATGATGCAAGAACCTAATTCATAATTTCAAGGTTATGCACATCCACCTCAAATTAATTCGAACACACCTTTTATTTGGAAACCTTGGCCAACTCAACCCCAAAACAAATCTTGGTGACATGATTGGCAAGGACCTTATGGGATAAATCCATAATATCCTCAATATTTTCCTCAATATCCTCCATACCCAACTCCATATTATCCCTACCATCCACCTCCACCACAACCACAGCCTCAACCACATCCATCTCAAAGATCCACTCCCACTCAACTACCTGTACCACCATTTCCAAAACCAAACAATGAAGTAGCTTAGCCCACTTACAATGTTGAGGTACAATACTTCCAAACAACTCCTCTTGATCTGAATGGTATTCATCTTAGCTCGGGAATAAAATTGCAAAGAGATTCACTTAATGTCATTGAAGGACAGCATTCAAATGAGGACACCAAAGAAGCATGGACTACATTTGATGGAGAGAAAGTTCCATTATGCTTACCATCATATCCTTTATGTGTTCAAGAGAATAATCAGCAAAAAGGAGAAGATTTGAATTTCATGGAAGAAGAATACATGCAGGATGATATAAATCAGCAAGTGAACCAAGGGCATCACAACTATATTGAAATCTGGTTCCAAACAATCATTAATATGGAAAAACACACTCTTCTTCAACAATTATTGATCTCATCTCAGTCAAAGAAGTTGGTCTCTCATATTCAAGTACATGTCAAAGCATATCTTTCGAGCCTACACACAATTTTATTTGTCATCTTGATGTACACATGACTCCATTGGAAGTATTCTTATACTTGAAAGAGATTTATTTATTTTTCGAGTTGAGTAGGATAGAAAAAAATGGAAAAAGAGGAAAAAATAATAAAAAAATAAAAAATCTCAGCTGAAAACCTCCTTTGAGGCACCTGAGATTGGCTCATTGGTTGAAAACCTCCATGAGGCATCAATGAGTTGGAAAAAAGAAAAAATAAGAAGCTCCTAGGTGAAAACCTCTTCTGATACTCCTAGGCAGACCTGCTAGTTGAAAACCTCATTGAGGAAACTAGTAGGCCTAGGGAAAAAAATGAAAAAAAAAAAATATTATTCTCCACCTGTATCTCTCTCTGATGAATGCACGTGCTCTCCAAACTCTATAAGCAACAAGAATGAGCTAGCACCATGAGAAAAAGATAATCATAAATATAGTCAAGGGAAGTCAAAGTTAATATTTCACCTCCTTTGCCCATATGCTCCAATAGGACCAAGGCCATGTCAATCCATCACCATCATCCATTTCCAACATCAGCCCATCTTTCTCAAGCCTTTCTCATTCATTTTCCTTGTTGTCCTGAAATGTTACAGGAAAGTTTTGTTTTGCTATAGGATTGTCGGCATAATTTTTTTTACCATATCTCAAAAATTGTGCATTCATTGGTCAAGTTGTTTCATTGGGAGATTCATATGGATGATAGTAACATGCTTAAGAAATTTTAGCAAATTTGAGTGCATATTTTTTAGAAATCGACCACCATCACCTACAGCCATTTTTAATTTTTCTTTATATTCGTGCATCCATTGGCCAAGATTTTTTATGGGATATGCATGAGGATGACGGAAACATGCTCAAAAAATCTAAGGTGAATCCAATCTACCATTTGAGAGATATGGATTAAACAAGTCTGCTACAATATTGTCCTGTAGTGCTACAGGATTGACTAGACTTGCTACATGATTGTGATCAGCATGGATAAAAGGTTCAGATCCCATGTTTTCCATGGGGGAATGAAAGGATAGGTCCATGACACAACCATCATCGATCCTCCACACCATTTAGCCACTTCTCCACCCAAATAATCATCTTTGTCTATAAAAAAATAAACCCTTTTTTTACCATTCCTTTCATTATTTTCACCATTACCAAAGCTTCTAATCCTTGTCTATGAGTCTAACATGAATTATCATAGTTTAGGATGCATTTTGTGAATATTGTTGTAATCATAGGGGGGATTATGTTACTGCTACAGGAAAGTACCAAATCCTATAACAATCTGCACAAACCCTCCAAGACCATGGTCAAAAGAACTTGGAAGCACTAGAATGAAGGATTGACCATCATGAAGCATTGAGGGATCATCTCCTTAATCTTGGAAAACCACAAAACTTTTGTAGGGTTGCTACAGGGTCATTTTTCACCTTCAACAACAACATTTGAACCATCTTGAAGAACCCGTATTGTCAATCTTTGATCAGTCATGCATGTTTCAAGAGAAAAAAAAATAAAAAGAATTAGAGCAAAGCCAATGCATGGAGCAATGAGAATAAGAATATGACACCTCAAGAAGTCAACGAATCAGTCATTGTCATTGTTCGAAAACAACATGCAACCATCAAAGGATCATCACTAATAGCGTCAGAATGACCAAAGGCAACTTCAACAATCATATCTGCAACCTCAATATCACCTGCAAAAATACATCAACGGAAAGGTCCTAGGTATGCAATCCTCAAAACATCTCCTACAAACTTATTTTAGCTCAAAAACCGTTGCACGTGTATGAAGGAGAAGGTTTTTTTATAGCCAAACTTAGTAGTAGACAAGTCTTGGCCTTATCTAGCAGTTAACTTCACTTTTCCACCAAGACACCGGTACATGTGGGAGAGGAACAAAACATACATGAATAGGACTTGAGACAATGGGATGTAATCATTTATTTGTGATGGAGGATAAGGAGTGTGAAGGGGTAGGTGAGGGCCAACTTAGTTAACACAAATAACTCCGATTTATTTTACATGCAATGAAAAAAGAGAAAGAAAAAAAAATTAATAAACTAATAAAGAATAAACTAAAATGGTGGACCCACCACCTCTTGGCATGCAAACTAACTGCTATAGGATCCTACAAGCATTGCTATACGATAAAAATAGGTTACTACAAGATTGTACAAGCTACTACGGGAGACAAATAGTTTGCTACAGGAATCTAACAGAGTGCTACAGAAATGCAAATTTCATCCGGAACAACCACTAGAGCCTTGGGAAGCAAGGAAATATTCAAAGGAAATGGAAAGGGTGCAAACAAATCCGATACAAGAAAGAACATATTTGCTATAGGATGAAGAAAAAGTGTTATAGGAAGGGACACCATCAACTCAAGAGGAGGGAGTAGGTCCACAAGGACTCCAAGAACCCAGTATACAACCTCATCTTGGATCCTATTACAACTCTATTGAAGGGTAGAGAATTATATCTACAAAGTTTGGAATCCCCCTCTTGTTTGAGTTAAAAAAAGAGAGTCAGAACTCACCAGTGGATGCAAATTGCAAAATCCAAGAACGTAGAGGATGTGGGCCTCATGGAGGAAAGGGTGAAACAAATGGGTGAGGAATTGACTGACTTGAGGCTAAAGGAATCAGTCATGAAGGAGCAGCTATAGTTAAAAAATAATAGGTTCAGAGAGAAACTACAAGAAAAGGACGCACAACTAGCCACCATGGCAAGTTTGTCCATGAAGGGCATTCAATGCAGGGAACCATTCAAATCATATGCCATTTTCCTCAAAGAACAATGAGATAATGAAGGGAATTGCATGAAATTAAGTCATGTGAGGCATAAAAGAAGAAAAATAGGGAAAGAATATGGATAGGTTGCTCAGAGGATGAAAAATAGTTTCAGTAGGGGGCTATGAGGGGCCTCCAAATTAGACACAAATTGAGTCTCGCCTAACCTTTCTTTGGCACATAAAGGCTATATTAAATATCTCCTTATATACTTAATAATGTTTTTTATCTTTAATATGTTCTTAGCAAGATTTAGAGATAACAGCATATTATGTGCCTAATATTATTTATTTTTGCAAAATATTTAGAGAATATTGAGTAAATTCTGAATGAGATAATATAGGGACTTGCTCCCTACTGCAAGATGGACCAATATTGGATAATAAATTAACAAGATATTATGAAATTATTGAACAAATTCTAGAGCTCCACTAATTGAGAAAATCTATGAATGTGTTCCCTGTCATTAAATGGAGATTCCTGGTGTTGGGAACTAGATCCACTTTTTGAGGGATTTTGGAGGGGAAAGTTGCCTCCTTTCAAGGAGGATGTTTTCCCATCTATTTGTATAAGTACCAATTCAAATTTTTCTCTAGGTGCATGTATTTCTTAGTCTTCTTATGGAGAAAACTTGTTATTTAGCAGCTCCAATTTCATTTCTAGCAGCGATGTACTTGGATTTATTCAAAAAATGAAGTTTGGTGTCATTTTTAGCTTCTAAATATTGGTTTATTTCATAGGAATTTGAGTATCCTTGGCCTTATCCATCCCAGGAGCCTCAGAGCCCTCTTGTATAATTTCTTTATTTCCTTTGAATATCTTTTTCACTTGCATCTCTTATTTTTGCATTTACTATTCATGCTTATTTTGCTGTAGGTCATATTGGTTAAATGATTAAAGTGAGTATTTTTTCAGGTTATTTATAGATTCATGAGTTCATCCTTAGAATAGCTTTGAAAATTCATATTCATCATTGATCTACTTGGATTGGTTTACTAGTTCACAAATCTAGAATTATGGAAGTCTCTTGTAGCAAAATAGTAGTAATTTTATGTTATTTTTTAGCACTTATTAAAAAGGTTATTTTGATTTGATTCCACTTGTATTGAGTGATAAAAACATTCAAGTTACTAACAAAATTACCCCATAAGGTTTGTACTTGATTAGGTTAGGCATTTGGTAGGTTAACTAGCTCACTGATTCTTGAATTTCCAGTCTTTAGAGTAGTAATTTTTTGTTATTTTTTAGCACATGTTCAAAAGGGTAGTTTTGAGTGATTTAACTTGGATTGTACTCCTATTATATCCTAATTAATAACAAAAATCACCCCATATTATTTGCATTCAATTCTCCTTGTCATTGGTGAGATAACTCAGACGACAAACTAGTTGGCAAACTGGGTATTTAGTCTTTTCAAGTATAAAAATCATAATATTTTTGTGGTGTGCATGTGCTACTATGGATTTGCATGGTTATAATTTTCATTTACACTCCTTATTCTACCACTGTCTCCTTATTTCTACCTCAACAACTCCTCCAAAACACTTTTCATCGAGAGTACATTTATAGTTTGTTGAAGGCCACTATGTGCATTGTTCCGTGTGCAAGATGGGCCCCTAGAGGGTACTAAGATTGGAAAGAAAACATAAAATCTTATCCTACCTTCCACTACCCTTTCCCACCTTTATATCACCTTTTCCACCCTCATAATGCTTACATATCCAATCCTATAGCAAAACAAGGCAGTCTTGTAGCATCTTGTAGCATTGTCTAAACTTGACTAGATTTGATTTAAGAGCTTTATTTTTGTATCTTGGGATTGAATAATGACCTCCATACTTTGAATATATGGTTGGGGAGGACCAAGGACCACTTTAGATCCATCCTTCCTTCACTACAAGTATAGAACAACAATTAAAATTAATAGACAAATTTACACATGTGTATCACAGAGATTGTTCTCTTATGCAATGTGTAAGGACTTTGTTTATACTAAAGCTAAATTATCTTAAAATCAGTGATAAGAAGGGAAACTCTTCAATGCAAGTATATTAGACCTAGTTTTTGAATTTATGTTCTTAGATTTTCCAATCATATGCTTTAGAGAAAATTTATTTTTTCAAGCAATTTTTCACAATCTACAAGTAGATTTCGCAAGGTGTGTGCATGGATCATCTCATCCTTCATATTTTCTACTAGCCATATTTTCAGTTTCCCGAATCGTAGGTGCATCATTATTCTGTATCTACGTCAGTCCTCAAAATTTCCTTGATGCGTACCTCACCATCGTGTGGCACTTCAGCGCATCGAACCGTTGTTGTTCTGGTATTGCGCTTTGATATTTTCTCAGAAATTCATCCACCACTGTTAATCCATCATATGTCGGCATCTCCCTCGCCTCTGTTGTCACGCAACGCAGTGATCTAATCATCATGTTGCAATTCAGCGTTGTTACTTCGTGCAGCTGATTATGCCATCGCTCTATTTATTCATCTAAATTTGAAGTGCAGGAGCTTTCGTTCTCCCACGAAATCCTTCCATCTGCAGTTGGATTCACCCAATCCTCTTCTCACGCAGTTATCTTGTAAATACAATCGATATCATCATCACTATCATCATCGTGCACCAGTTCAGTGTATCGTGCTCCTTCGGCTGGATCTAGCCGCAATACTACGCGTAGTGACTTTTTCTCAAAAATCATTTTGCAATTCTTCAAATTTATGACTCCATTCATATCACTGGCCCAGTCTATTCCTAGTAGTGCGGGATAGGGATTACTGTCATCGACAATCTCTATCACTTCAAAATCTGCCTACGCGCTCGCACCTTCAATGTCTATTGTTACCCCTTGCAATATTCCCATGGGAAAAATCTTCTGTTGGTTCGCCATTCGTAACTTAATAGGGGACCATTGTAGCGTGAGGCTGCCCATGTGTTCCCATGTTTGCTTTGGTAGTACATTCACATCCAAACCCAGATCCAAGATTACCTTATCCATTTCATACTCGTCAACTTGCACAGTCAACCTCATTTCCCTTCCTGTGCACAATGCATGCTTTACAAGTTTCCAAACCACGTGCGGTTCTCCTGACCCCGCACACCTAGTGATAAGTTCTTGTAGTCCTTTGACTGCCTTGCTGTCATGTAGCAGTTTCATGCATGTCTCCAGAAAGGTAGTGAGCATTGAAGGATCCATCCCTGGTTCTAGTTTATCCCTACTACCTGAAGTGGATTCCTCCATGAAGCTCTTCTTAGCTTCCATGAATGTCTCCTTTACGCGTTCTAAATCAAAGTTGGGTTCCTTTATAGGAGCCTTGAAAACCCATGCACTTTATTCTGTCTGCTTCCCTTTATCATCGCCCATGGTCATACCACTCCTGAGCATTATGTTTACATTTGGGTCTTCTTCGCGCAGCTCAGACCTCATCATCTGTAAATTCTAAGTCAGAGGGGGCTGGAGCACCCCCTTTTAGCGCATCCTCGCTATCAATCAAGGGCAATCTTCCGCCTCATGATCAAATTGATTACAATACCAACATGATGTTCTTGTCGGGTTTGTGCAATCACGGCCATAGTGCCCTGGCCCTACACAATTGTAACAAATTAGTTGTCCGCGACTCCTTCCTGGTCTCATTCCACCTCGACCATGGCTGCGACACTGAAATCTATCGCTCGCCATCCCTATATTTGGGTCGAGGGCTCGCATTTCAGTCTGCACCCTGTAGGCAGGAGTCTGATCCATCATTAGTTCGTAGCTTCGGAAAGTGCGTCCATCATGCCCTACCGACCTGTAGAAATTACAAAACAATTGTTGGGACATCTGTGTATACTTCTGCAACAGATGACAATTATCCGTAGTGTGTTTTCCTTCTATCTAACAAATCATGCACCATAATGCAAGCATTGTGCTCGGTCATGCCTGTGCCTAAAGTCTTCACGGCATCATCCCTCCTACTACCAAGTAGTTCGTGAACACTGGACAGTGGTCCTTGTCGTGCCCTTGGCCTTTGTATTTTATGCACCATACTTCCTCGTGCGCCTCCGGCCGAGGTGTCTTGTCCTATTTCAAACTTTGCATTTCCAGACATAGATTCTATAGTTTCGCGTGTATTTGTTGGCTCCCAACCCAGGGTCTTGTATAGGGGTCTCATGTAATCGCATTGTCATCTCCAACGCTTCGGCCTGGGTGGAAATTTTTTGATGTGACAGCGCCATCCTTAAGTGTGGCGTATGTGATGCTACAAACCATGCGCGATTTTTTCCATCTATCAATGTCATATTGGCTTCACGAATCGTACTCTTCATCCTTTGGTCCAGATCCTAGGGGGGCCTCTCCCGAGAGCATCACGATCTCCTTAAACTCGATGATTGATTGTGTTTCTGATTTTGGCCTGCTAAATTCCCTGTTTAGCGCAGCCTAGATCTCTACGATTCCTGCATTTAGGTGGTCATTAGAATGCTTGATATACCATGTTAATGCGCGATCTTGAAATGTGCTCACCAGCATAGCGTTTTTAATATTGTCATCCATGACACCTTGTGCTTCACATATTTCTCTTACCACGAACCAGAATTGGTCCGGATCTTCATTCCCTACTCCTCTGAATACCAGTAGTTTGATCGCACTCATCATAATGAACTATGGTGGTGGCGGAGATGGGATGGGTGGAGATGGAGGTGAGGAGGGTGTGACGGGTGACGGTGTGGGTGGAGGTGGTAACTGTGGAATTCATTGCCTTATCAAACTGACCTCACTTCTCGGAGAAACCTTTGCGGGCTCTTCCTCGCTCTCCCGCGAGGGTGAAATTAAGAGACTAGTTTCTAATTCTTCACTACCTCCACTTTTGTAGATCTTCCTGCTTCTTGTAGCTCCAAACATTAATTTATTCACATAACCCGCTTTTCACACAATAGCATCTTAATCCAAGTGTTCAAAGATTTAATATACTTACCTCGCGGTCCTTTGAGGAAACGTCACTCCACCTCACTGTAGCTGATGATCGTGTCTACTGCAAACTCAGTGATAAATCCTCCTATAATTTGGTCGAGCCAATGGTCCACAGCTCGCACGATCTTATCTCCTAACACTTCTAGTCTGTGCACTAATTCCAGAGTCCACATGATTGGTTTGTCGAGCCTACACCTTCCCTGACTGTCTACTAGCTTCGTGATCCACTCATACAGCTCAGAAGGAAAGGATGCAAAGAAAATTTTGTGGATTTTCGTATACAAGTAGCGCTCCAACCACTGTTCCTTAGATACTCACGGATTTCTATTTTCCTGTGCCATGAACTCGTGAATCTTCTTGTCCAACCACTCTTCAATTTATTTCTTTGTTAGATTCCAGTGGCACAACAAAAGGCTATTAAATTTGAACCTATTTTTGTAAACAAAATTTAAACTTAAACCTTAGCTCTCAACCAATCGAACCTCTTAATCAATTTAAATTTAACTTGTACCTATTAAATATGATTAGTTCTCAAGAAATTGAACCTCTTAATAAATTTAAATTTAAACCTATTAAATAGGATTAGCTCTCTAACAAAATTTAAATTTGGACCTATTAGTTTAAACCTTAGCTCTCAACCAATCGAACCTCTTAATCAATTTAAATTTAACTTGTACCTATTAAATATGATTAGTTCTCAAGAAATTGAACCTCTTAATAAATTTAAATTTAAACCTATTAAATAGGATTAGCTCTCTAACAAAATTTAAATTTGGACCTATTAAATATGATTAGCTCTCAACCAAAAATAAGAGGGCAATTAAAATGTTAATTCGCTGGAAGGAGGGCTTGAAATTCCATCTTCAACGATTGTTAGTTCTGTGACTAGATCTAAACCATAGTTCTGTGACTAGATCTAAACCACCTGACAACTAACTGCATATTTAAGGATCCCTTATGCAGATCCCGTGTCCCGGCAACGGAACCATTTGTTGGCTTGTACAGGCCTGACCCAGATTCAGAGGTGATTTAGCCAAGTAAATCTCGATACTGCTAGCCCTTTCGGCAACAGTCTGTGGAGTGCGAACTAAGGTCTCACCTGAAGTAGTATGGAAGGGTGCTAGAACCAGGTTTCCGCACCCTAGGGATGTCTGATAAGCTTCTGGAGGTTCGCGGTTTGACCCTGCGTGCACATCACTATGCGCACTTGTTATTCCTTCGCAACCTGCGATGATGCTTCCGCGCAGCCCTACTCGGGGCGCAACTTGTATTATACCCAAGTTCCTTGCTATTTAATCTATTATTACCTAATTACTTAACCTATTTGTGTAAGACTAGTGATTATTACAGCATATCCAGCAATTATATCAGTGTGTGCGATAAATAAAATAATATAAATGTAAAGAAGGCAATGCACAAGAAGATACCCAGAAATAGGAATCAACTTCTCTTTATTATTCTTTGATCAAGATTACAGACTTGACACCGCCCTACGCACTCAGTTGCAGGGGTCTGCACACTCAGCTGCGGACTCTACTAAGCCTCTGCGCACTCAGCTGCAGAGCCTCTTCCTACTACTATGACCCAATACTCGTAGACTCTTACTCTATGCTTGAACCATGTCTATTCCTCTCTCCTATTCTCTAGCTTTACAACTTAGAGCCTCACTCTATTTATACAATCCCATGGTCCACAGACCATGGGTAGGCCGACATGACGTTACATTACATTACAATACTTTAGGGCAGACAGCCATATGACCTAACCTCTACTTCACGCCCCACGCCCGCAATTCGCGAAGTCATACAATACATTTGACCAAAACTTGGGCTTTGAGCCCCAAAACATGTTGTGGGGCGATTCCATGCCCAACACATTCATGTTTGAGTTTTTTATAGTTTGTAGGACTTATGATTGTACTTTTTATGAAAAAAAATTGAAGTTGTTTCCTTCCACCCTCAAGGATGTAGTCTTGCACTGGTTTACGAGCCTACCTGGAGGTACCATCACTACCTGGACATAAATACAGCAAGCCCTTATTGAGAAGTATAGGTATTATTATAGATCTAAGGAGACAAAAGAAGAAATCTTTAGGATTACCCTAGGGCTAGATGAGTCCTTATAAAATTATGACGAAAGGTTCCAACTCAACTACAGGAGGGCTAATTGTACCCTTGACCATGAATCACTCAAGCTTTTACTCCTCTGACGAATAATGGAGGATGTAATTGAGATCATCAAAATGTTGACTAGTGGAGATATCTATCAGCGAACCTATGGTGACATCAAGACAGTACTCAAGAATCATTCTAGGGTTGCAAGAAAGAGAGGTAGGTTCAGTCAAGGCCTAATCAACTCTTCTCCCTACACCTCGACCATCAAACATGAGATAGGGAGCATGCTAGAAGACTTCAAGAGTGATATTTTGCACACTTTTCCTCAGAGATGGATATTATGCATATTTAGAGGAAGTAGGAGGAAGTAGAAAGGGCACTATTTATCTTTTGACCTATATGCATCAAGAGGCACCCTAGAAATGAGTTCCCACTAAACACCATAGAGGTTTTCTCTGTCTGTGAGGAAATCCATGCAATAAACAAATTTCTCGCTCTTCCAGGCCTAAAGTTTGTATACCAAGGGGTAGAGATTAGCTTGGAGCAGCTTTGCTTCATTAACCAAAGGAGGCCATAAGGCCCTTGTCCATACCAACAAGGAATGCACAGTGCACAATATCCTTCTTACAATACAAATCAGAATGCACCCTCACATCCTTGGTATCCTCCAGCTCACTCATCATGGTCCATGCGCCCTCCTTGGTCCTATACTCCTCAGTACCCTCCTCAGCATGTCAATCCACCTTTCCATCCATATCAACCTCATCCTTCTCAATGGGGCAACCCTTCACAAAGATGGAGGCCTTAGGCAGCACCTCTTGCCTTAATGCCTCCTCCTCCACCTCAACCATAAATATCAAATAAAAACCACCAAAGAAACCTCAAATGCTTGCCCAACCCAATCTGAACCTGAACAATAAGAAAGCATAGCAGGTGTATAGTGGGGAAACATCCTATCCTACTTATACTATGGAAATCCAAGAGATCAACCTTTAGTCTGGGAAGGTACTTTCAAATTCTCACCCACCTTCTCCACCTAAAGATCTTCAATAAGAGAAGGAAGATGACACCCTTCAAGCCAATATATCTCCATATCCCTAAGCACCACACCCCATTAGAGGTTGAACTTCTGGGAGAATTAAGGATTTTGTGTGAAGATATCCCTTCTCCAAGACATCAAAGATGTACCCATTTACAAAAATTTCATTAGAGAATAATGTTTCAAAAGGCATGGGATAAGAAAAATAGATTCCCCCACTATCAATGTTGTTGGGCAGTTGTTTGATATAATGCTTGAGAGGGTAGTCTCCCCAAAGTTCTTGGATCCTAGTAGCTAGATAGTGAATGTGCACATTAACAATATTGTAGTTCCCAACACTTTGATTGACCTTAAGGTTGCAATCAATGTCATGACCAAGGAAACAATGTTGAAGCTCAATATCCAAGGAGTGTTGAGGAAGACCACTATAGTGTTGCAGCTGGCATACATATCCATAGTAGCCCCTAAGGGAGTTATTGAGGATGTGATGGTATTTATCAACTCCTGGGAATCTCTCATAGATTTCATTGTCCTCCAGCCCAAAAACAAGTTTAATAGGTACCCTCTCATCCTATGGAGACCTTGGTTTACCATTGTTGACGCTTACATTAGTTGCAAGGCTAGGAAATAACCATTATGAATGGTCATCTCTCAAAGAAGCTTGTATTATATCCCCCTGCTCAACCCTTTGTTCAGAATGATTTACCCTTGTGGGTAGAGGAAGAGGAATAAGAATACCTTTGTCAGTCATCCCTCTACCTAATTTGTACATTAGACATTGTTAGATGGAGTAGGAAACTACATGAGGATGACCTTATTGATCACTTCTTGTAGAATTAGCCTCCTACCACCATGCCAATTGATGAGATAGTGGAAGAATCCTTAGATAAACTTGAGAACAATCCATGGGCTAAATTGTTCTCTACTAACTCTCACCTAGATCATGCCAAGATTTTGGAAATCATCCCATCCAAAACTCTAAAAATCAATCCTTACCTCTTAGTCGAGCAAGAAGAGCAACTATGCATTGTGTTAAGGATTCATATTGATGCCTTTTCTTGGGACTATAAGGAAATGAAAGGGGTGCATCCCTTAGTTTGTACTCATCAATTTTTGGCATTGCTTTCGAGGTCTAGAGGGATCCCCAAGGGTCTCTTTTGTTACTTCTGGTTCCCCCCATTTTTTGTTGTTTCCTTCTCTAGTCCCTTATTTAATATCTTTTTTATTCTCTTCAACTTTTTCCTCCTTTTCATCTTCTTATTTAGAATCACTTTATTTGGTGACCTCTTCATGTTGTATCAGATATTGGGCTTAAGTATCAATGAAGGCCTCCCTTTCCATGTCCACAAAATTAGTCCATATCATAGGGTTCTTGATGTGTCTCAAGGAATTCATAACAATGAGCCTGATGAGAAATTTATTGGTGCTTCCCATATCTCACCCTCTAGCTCATTTCAATCATGGACTGAAGGATAAAGTGGGGAACATTAATCCTATTTGGGATGGGAAATTTTGTCTGGAACCTTAGCTCATAGGGTTGCCTAAACTAATAGGCATACACAAAACTTAACCTTCCTTCATAATATATGTATTTTAGGATGTGATAGGCTACTTCATCATATGAGTAAGGAAGGCTCTGCCTTCTAACTCCATTATTGTCTTCAACTGGCTTTTCATCAAGGAGGAAGAAATTCTTCTTGGCTACGATGGATTTTTTCCTATCCTCCTTACCCCATCTAACTCCTAGAGGTAGTGTGATCACTCTACTAATGAGCTATGCATTCAAATGGATGGCAAGTCCTCTCACAACAATGGTTGCACTATCCTCCCCCTGAGAGTGAAGGGCCATGGAAAATTCATGGGTTATTTCATCATCATACCCCTTTAGCTTTTAAAATGACCCCATACATTGGTGGCTTATGAATATATCTCTGGCAGGAGGATGTTGGTGGATTATTTTAGTGTTTTTTGGCTCCCCTCTATTGAAACCCCCTCCCATGTTTTCTATTGTTTCTTTCTCAAGTTTCCTCAAAGAATTTTTCGTAAATTGTTGTGTTCTTAGCAACTTAGGGTTTCAACACAGAGGTGAGAGGGTTTGTGCTCTTCTTCTAGCTAAAGGGAAGAGAATTCCATGCCAAATTTTAAAGAAATTAACTTTGTTTCCATCTTACTTCCCTCATATGAAAAGAAAGTCTTTTGATAAAAAATAGTTTGAGGTTTAGGGATATCACTCCCCTAATACATTGAGGAATTCCCTAAAAAGGACCCCACTCTACAACAGAATTGTCCAAAGGTTGAATATCAATTGGATAGGGCTAAATGTCAGTCCTCCATTATTATTGGGCATATAATAAAGAAGATATCAAGAAGAGGAACAAAGGGAGTGGGCAGCAATAGAGGAAAATGCAAGTTTTTATTCACAATAAGGCACACCAATTGAAGTTCCTTGGGATGTCAAAGAGGCCACCAGGCTCATTCATGAGCTATAGATCAATGAGTAAGCTACTCAAAGGGTGAGCAACACCTTCAGAAAGGGGGTGATGATGGGCCCCATCAATAATTTTATCATAAGGCCCATTTTCCCATCATTCAACCTATAATTTCCTTATTCCTTGGATTTATTAACATCTTTTTACTATAATGTGCTTAATAGGGAGTCTAAAAGGTGTCTGTCATACTTTGTAGCCTAATGTGGTTAATATGTAGGAAAATAGTGCATTTACTACGAAGAGGCACGTTGGATGCATCTAGAGGATATGTAGGAGGCTTGTCCTCTATATTTACTCACCTACAACTCGACATGATACCTAAAATCACTAATCTACAGCTCAAGGGTCTACTACAAGCCGATGAACTCAAGGAATTGTGAGGATATAAGGGATATAGATCCACTTTTTTTTTATATTTTGGAGGGAAGTAGTCCTCTTTCCATGGAGGTATCCCCTAAGTCATTTTTGTATAAATAAACAAGCCTAAGGGCTCAATAGGATCTGAACTTTTGGAGTAGAAAGCAGCGATTGAGAGTTAGGAAGCTTGAGATTTTCATTTTAATTCCATGATGTATCTTAACTTTGTTTTATGTCAAAGAAAAGATTAATGTTGTCTTTCATCTAATTTTGTTCTAGAGGGTTGAGTCCCCTTGGGTTAGGGCCCAACTCAGAGGCTCTAGTCTCTCTCTGTGTATTTTACTCATGCATTGTCTTTGATTAGCAGCATCTCTTGTCTTACTTGATAGAAATTTACTTATAAAATTTGTTGGTGCAGGCCTCTCTACCACCTCTCTTGTGGGAAGTTTAGTTGAGGAATATGTGTTAGCAAGCCAAAAACATGTGGTTAATTTCTTTGGCACATTGTTAGACCTTAGATTAAAGCTCTTTTGCATACTTTGTTTTTGCATATTTAGGAGTTAAAATACATTCTTCACTAATCTTTCATGGATGTAGGTCAAATGCATGTTGCAAGTTATATTGTCTTTTAATGCAATAAAATTCAACTCATCCTTCTTTCCACTTAGTTTCATAAAATTCAACTCATCCTTTCTGGTTTATTTCATTTTTTTACAATCTAATCATTAGTTTGGCATTATTTTCAAAGTTTCAAAAAGGATTGTTTGTTTGGTTTGAAGGCACTACTAGTGGCTTGCAGGGCTGGCACATTCATCCTACATCCCTCCTATCATCATCAGCATCTTCCTCCTCATCTCATAGTGCCCTAAAAACTCTGCCACTGAAATTACATTTATGGGTCATTGAAGGACATTGTGTACATTTATTTTTGTGCGAGATGGGCCTATGAGAGCTGCTAATCTTGGAAAAGCTTCATAAAGACTTCATATACCTCCACCCTTTAGAGCACCTTTTTCACCCAAAGGATGCTCACGGATCCAATCTTGTAGCAAAACAGGGCAATCATGTAACATCGTGTAGCAATCCTAGAACATCTTGTAGCACTATGTAAACGTGACCAAATTTGCTCCAAAAGCTTGATTTTTGTCATAGTCTTAAATAATGACCCTTAGGGTCTGAAATCATGATTGAGGAGGACTGAAGACCACTTTAGACCTTCCTTCTCTTCAATGCAACATAATTTTGCAATTAGGTTTAGAGGATAAATTTTTGAATCTAAAGAACAATGATGACTTTATTATGAAATTCCTAATGAAATTTGTCATTAAAGCTAAGTTTCTTTGAACACAGTCATTAAGGGGTGATTTATCAATGCAAAGTAGATTACACCTATTTTCTTGAATTTATGCTTCTTTTAGGGTTTCAATTACAAGCTTTGTTATTACATAGGCTAATTTCTTTTTCAATGTAATTTTTCACATTCTACAAATAGACGAGTGTTTACATTCTTGAAAGTAGCATAGATATTACACTTTGCAAGTAGATTAGTGCCTCCATTCCTACAAGTAATATAGTGTTTACATTCCTGCAACTGGGGTTAACATTTGTAGTTAAACAAGTAGCATTCTCATTCCTTTTTGCAAGTAGAATAATATTTCCATTTCTCCAATTAGGATAAAACTCTCTGTTTATGCAGTTTCCTTTCTTGATTCAACTTGTAAAGTGGTCTATGTATGCCTTGGTCTAGTCCATTGCTTGAAGGTGGCATGAGTTGAACTCAACCTACTTTGCATATAGCATTATCACCTCTTAAGTTTGTATGAACCCCTGGTTGATAATTAAGGTTGGTAGCCTTGGGAGTCGCAATATTAGGGCTCATTGCTATTTGGAATCATTGTTGGGTAGGTGTCCAAGTAGGTGATGTTTCTACTTAGAAGTTTTCTTTATTTTTCATCTTTTTTTTTTGCATAATCATTGTTTGATTTGAAAAAAATCCAAAAAAGGGGAAAACACAAAATATTTCATGCCTCATAGGACTAGGGGTGATCAAGGAAAATTTCTACCAAAAACCCCCACCCCTTCAAGCAATCAACCATCACTCTTCCTTGGTGTCTGTTATCACTAAAAAAAAAACAAAATGGAAAACTTGTGTGGTTTCAAAGTTGTAAGTTAGTCTTGGTCAAGTCATTTCTATTGTTTTGTTTAAGGAGTCTAAAACATAGGATAGAATCTTGTTCCCATTGTTAAATAAGGTCAACAATCTTGTTTTAACTATCATTAGTCCCACATTGGTTCATAGGTGACATGTGTTAAGACTGTTTTAAAGTTGGCATGCGCTACGAAATCAACTAGGAGTTTTCGTAGCGCAAACTTGTAAAAATACACTATTTGCGCTACGAAAACACAGATTCATAACTAGGAGATTTCGTAGCTCAAAACACAGAATTTGCACTGGCTGCGCTACGAAATCGGGGATTTGTGCCAGATCTTGTCTAGCTGTATTTTCCATCAAAATCTGTTAACATTTCATCACCATGTGTCAGTCCTTGAACCATGCCTATCACATGCAGCCATTCATTCTCATCATTAGATTCGTTAGATGTCTTGTATCCATTCTTTCAAATTTCAAAAAAAGTAAGGTGAGGTGAGTTAGTCTTGGTTTTTCCCGTGTTCCTTTCATGCATAAGAAGAAAATTGGCAACCTTAAGGATGGCACTCATCAGAACTTTTTGAAAACTCAAGCGAGGCAGTTCTCAGTTTCAAATTCGAGCGAGGCAGTGTTCAAACCAATACAGTGCAAGTTTATCTTCAAGTTTCTTTGCAGGGATTTCATAGACATGTCTGAAGAAAGGAAACACCACAGATCAGGCCGGTGTCTTAGAGCTGAGCCTGAAGGTTTATTTGTGCTCATGAGAAGCAGAGAGGTTGAACATGCATTCAAACAAGTGGGTTGTTGGAGATTCTGTGAAAAAATTCAAGGTGGTCATGTTCAAGTAACCAAAGATTTTGCTTTCAATTTCGTTGGTTTGAATGTAAGAGTTGGAGTGATAGAAATTCCAATTTCTCCTGAGGTCATATCTGCAATCACCGAGATACCAAGAGGCCAGGAAAGGTGGTTCAAGAACTATAAATTCGAAATGGCACCCTGCCCAGAATTTTTGAAGCCAAAATTCATAGGCTCAGACTTAACCAAATCAGTGCCCAGAAGCTATGTAAAGGATTCATATGCCAACTTGCTGACATGCATCCAAAGATTATTTCCCTGTGAGGGAAGATATCATAAGGTGTACTCTTACCATTTTAAGCTCCTCTTACATTTCACTGGAAAGATATCTCTTGATTTACCTTGTTATATGTTTCGTAGCTTAGGAAAAATGTTTGATAAGGTTCAATTGAAGAAAGAAGCTTGTGAAACCTCCTTATTCCATCATGGGTTGATCAAGTTGATTGTTTTACATGAGCTTCAAAATATTGGAAGGGAATGGTCTACTTTCTTGTTTATGATAGGCTTTAAAACTGAAATAGGACTTAGCCCTAAGGCTAAAGAGATTTCTTCACCAGCAGTAAGTCATCAGGAGGAAACAAGATCAAGAAGATTTATGAAATTGAAAGCCAAAAAGTAGGTGAAGGAGCCTATGACACCACTAGTAGTTCAAGGCACACCCCAACAGTCACAGAGAAAGAAGGTTCAGATCAATGAGGTGGTACAAGAGCAGTCTGTTGATAAAACTGGCCAAAGAAGAGTAACAAGAAGTCAATTAGCCAAGGAAAAGGGGAAGACTGTGATTGTTGATGAAATCCCAGCTTCAAAGGGAAGTTTGAATGATCTCCACCAGGCCATCGACATAGAAGAGACCCCTCTGGTCCAAGTAGATCTACTTGAAGCCAGTAAGAACAAAACCAAAAGAGTTAAATCTTCCAAAAAGCTTCAATTTGATGACCAGGTCTTAGAGTTTGTGTTCAAGCCAAGAAGACTTGTGACAAGGCATTCAAGAAGGATACAGGAGGCACAGCCAGAAACAAGAGAGACAGGGGAGGTAGCAGAATTACATAAAGAACCTGTGGTTCTATCAGAAACATCATCACAATTGCACAAAGATGATAGAGGTAAGACAATTATTACCCATAAGGAAGAAGGTAGCTTCGAGGAGGTTAAGAATAAATTGAAGCTTGCCAATCTTGAGATTGCCAAACTTCAAAAAAAAAAAAGGCAACATGTAGTTAAGAAAGCCACTTTCAACAAAATGGAGGCTCTGTGGGAAGATAAACAAGCTTAAATACCTAAAGTAGTTAGTTGTCATGCTCAATATTTCACTTGGACGGTCCCTACAATAAAAGAGGCAAGATATATCAAAAGGTTCAATGAAAAATTAAGAACTAGTATCCGAATGATGAAAAGACAGATTGAAGATTTGAAGATTCAATTGAATGAACCAGAAGAATAGCCTCAGCATAAATGAACCTAATGTAAGTGAAGAAATTTTGACACAATTTTGATACGAAACTTACTTTTTGAAGATTGAAGTTTATTTTTGGATGGACAATGTTAGTTTTGGTTGGCTCATTAGCATAGGGAGAAGCCATTAAAAATCCCAAGAATGACAAAAAACTGTGTTTTTGACTGACACAGTAGTTTCGTAGCACGCTATGAAACTGGTAAAAATGACATATAATGCACAACAGTTTTGTAGCGCGCTACGAAACTACTAAAGCTGCCAATTTTGTTTTTTGAATCAATTTTGAAATGAAAAGGGGGAACCATTATGAAATAACGTTGTTGTAGAAGACACAAAAGGGGCACCTCAGAAGTTTTGAATACTAAGCAAAGGAAAATTCAAATAATGAGAGGCTTTTCGCTGCGCTACGAAAACAGCAGTCATTTCGTAGCTCAGACAATTGTCATGCTTCAACCAGCTTCTAAGGGGTTTTGTCTTAGCACGAGTATATGAGCAGGACCTTTGGACTAATTCAAGGCATCACATGTTATTAAAAGGGATAAAATGGTTAGCAGAATTCGAGGAACCACTTTGAAGACCAAAGCAGGAAAAACAAGGGCAGTTTTCCTAGTATCCAGGGACATTTAAAGGACAAGCAATCAAAGGCCAGCATGAATATTAAAGTCATCACTCAAGCCAAAGATGAAGAGGGATATATTTCAAAGAATGAGTTTGTTTTCATAACTAAGGTTGTTGCCAGCATAAATATGGAGTTACGCTCCTAGTCAAATTACGTCTCTAAGACTAATAGTTTACAGTCAGTTTTAATTAATAATTTGTTTAAAGTTCAATAGGTGTCAGGTCTAGAGAAATTCAAATTCCCCTCTTGTTGGAGGAAGGAATTAAAGCTTGTAAGGAAACTCTATATATCACAAGAGATGTAACGCACCAGGGGTTGGAAAATGTTATAGAAAAAGACTACTTTTGTAAATGTTGTGTAGGGACTAATATATATAGAAGTAGTTGGATTTTTCTGAAGCTGAGATTCATGGTTACTTTAGTGAGCTTTATCTTTTATCTTTGATATGTTTTACTTCCATAGTCTTAATGCTTATTACTCAGAATTCATGGAGGAACATGCTTTGACTTCCTTGAAGTGTTAAACTATGGTGAATTGAGTTCTTGGGTCCTATCTTTGGGTGTTTTTCTTCAATGTTTTAATACTTATTACTCAGAATTCATGGTTACTCATTCTCTGACTTCCTTTAGGTAGTAAACTTTGATCAATCACTTTAAATTTTTTCCTTTTGAATATCTTGATGTATCATTACTTAGAATTCATGCCCACATGCTCTGACTCCTATGAACTTCAAGTTATTGAGACTTTCCTGAATGTGTCACTCTTTCATTGAAGCATATACAAGCCTCAGTTTCATAAGAAGAGCTATTTGTTATCCGTATCTCTGTCACTGACTCCATAGCCCAATGGTAGCAAGTCTCCATCTTTCAACCTATAAACATACAAAATCACAAACCATAGAGTTAGCCATCTATCCATATCTCTAATCAATGTCATTAACCCTTTGAGAGAGCCCTCTTAGGCTGAGGAGGCCAAGCCTTAGCTAAAAGATTGGTTTGAAATAGTTACACTGAGATAGTCTAATCAGCAACCTATCAGGGTCTTGGTGATAACAGTGTCTGTCAACTTCCCACTTTAACCACAAGGGAGTTAGAATATCCTATAGTTGAGCAACCTGAAATTTTTCAAGAACCTATATCACTTATCAACATGGCTGAAAATGGGAAGAATGAGTTATTTCCTATTTGAGAGACCAATGGGGAAGAAAGGATGAAGAATATAAGCCCCACTACTCTTCCACATTTCCATGGCCTAGCCTCTGAGGACCCTAACACATTCATGTTTGATTTTTTTTTTAGTTTGTAGGACCTATGACTATACCTCTAATGAACAAAAGTTGAAGCTGTTTCCCTCCACCCTCAAGGATGTAGCATTGCACTGATTTATGAACCCACCTAAAGGCATCATCACTACCTAGGCACAAATGCAACAAGCCTTTATTGAGAAGTACAAGGGTTAATGTAGGTCTAAGGAGACAAAAGAAGAACTCTTTAGGATGACCCTAGGTCTATATGAGTCCTTAAAAGATTATGAGGAAAGGTTCCAACTCAACTACAGAAGGGCTAACTATACCCTTGACCCTAAATCACTCAAGCTTCTACTCCTCTGAGAGAATAGGTAGGATGTAATAGAGACCCTCGACATGTTGTCTGGTGGAGATATCTATCAGTTGACCTATGACGACATCAAAACAATATTCAAGATTCATTCTAGTGTTGAAAGAAAGAGAGGTAGGCCCAATCAAGGCCTGGTCAAATCTTCTCCCTCCACCTTGACCATCAAACATGAGATATGGAGCATTCTAGGAGACTTCAAGAGTGAGATGTTGCACACTTTTGCCTTACAGATGGATAGTACACAGATTAAGAGGAAGCAAGAGGAATCAGAAAGGGCACTAGCTATCTTTTACCCAAGATGGACCAAGAGGCACCCCAGAAATGAGTGCCCACTAAAAACCATAGATGTTTTCTCTGTCTGTGTGGAAAATTATGCAACAGAGAAATGTCCCTCTCTTATAGGCCTAAATGTTGTATACCAAGGGGCAAAGGAGATAGTGACATTTGAATTTGGCACTCGAGACTTTAATTCATCTAATCCCTGCAGTATTTGTAAACACCATTATGCGATAGTTTACTTTATGTGGATTGGCAGGGCATTCCATTGGCCATAAGAGGATCCATTGAGGCACTGTTACAATGCCTCCATACTCCATGAACCAGCCATCTTAGCAAGGAATTCACAGGCTTCTCCACAGATGGCAACAACTCTGGAAGCAACAACAATCCTGTGCAAGACAAGGGAAAGAGGAAGATTGTTGACAGTATAGAGGGAGAATAAAGCTGCAAGATGAAGGCAGATCCCATTCTCATGAAAATATATTTGGCATCAAAAGCTAATAGGAAGAAGATAATACAAAGAGTAGAGTGAAGGAAGAGATAAAATTAGAGGTTGCAGGAAGCAGAACTGAAGTTGCATGAGACAAAGCAGAAGCTGAAAGAAGAACATGAGTTGAGGAGGAGAGAACGAGGAGAGAAGTAGAAGCATGAAGAAGAACAGAGGCAAGGCACATTTGTAGAGGAAACAACGTTGATACAGGTTGAAGAGAATGAACAGAACCAACCACCAACCGAGAAAGAAGGTGAATAGATGCAGGATCGGGAGCTTGCTCAAAAGATTGAGCAATTTATTGAAGTGACAAACATGGAGATGGAATAGGAGCCGCAGAATGAAGATGTTGATCTAATGCCAAGTGCACCACAGGTCATTCCTTAGTCTCCACCACCTACAGCAACAGAGCCAGCCCTAAGTGTGATCCGAACTTAAACAGGAACCCAACAACTTACAGATATAATCATAAACATAGATATGCAACAAAAAAACATGTCATTTCATTAACAGAAAAATATTGAACTATGCTTACAAACATAATGGAAATAAGATAACTTGGGCGATGGTAACTTATCTCTGAGACGAGATGTGGTGGCTACATGCCTCTGAACTGAGTTACAATGAGGCTCAAGGCCCTTTTTATTATTGAACAATAAGAGAAAACCCTAAAAAACCAAAACCCTAACTTGAGGATATGTAACACCAAGAGTTTATGGGCCCCGTTGGGGTTAGTTGGGCAGTCAACTTCCCAGGGTCATAACTTGGTCATATTATCTTTGTTTAACGCGTATGATACCCCATTGGAAAGATCTCTCTGAGGACTACATACGCTATTGTGATTACTAGCAATCACTAAATCTATTTTTCCAAAAAAAAAAAAACATTGTTTAGGGCCTCAAAATTGCTTTGGAAGTTCAGGACCCAAAAAAATGCCAAAAATAGTAAATTGTGCTACAATTAAGGAAACATATGAAACTAACTGGGGAGTCTAGGTGGAATAGGCGGGTGGCCACCAATATCCACCTATATTAGAGTGAGTAAGGGGGTGTTGTTACCCTTGATGATCGAGAATAAGAAATTGGCATAGAACTTACAGGCTTCCATGAAAGAGGCGAAAAACTCCACGCATCAGAGCAGAATGCAATTTCCACATAGGTTTTCTTGGAGGAGATGAGAGTAGTGATACTCGTTGAAGTATCAACACTTGGGGAAACCGTGCAAAATCTCTATGAGGGGTTTGTCACCGTACATAAATCAGTTTTTCGTTTACATGGCTTACAGCAATAGAGAAAAGACTTTGTTAAAACTCTCAAGAACATAGAAGTTGTTATTGCATATGTGCAAGAGTGGAAAATTCGATACAAATGGGAACCACTTGACTTAATGAAGAAAATGAAGCCACAGGATGTTGATTCAGAACAACAAGCACCTCGCCTCATTCATTGGCAGCATTGAGACCTCATATGTACAGTTGTTCAGTAGTTTGGATGTCTTGGTGAGAACACACCAAATCCCATCAGTCGGTTGACTCACCAAAGCTAAACCTAAGAGCCAAATCTGGCAGGAGAACGAAGAGTACTTGGAGCAGCTGAGATAGAATGCCACCAGGGAAGACTTGGAGCTGAATAGATAGAACATGCATAATTTCATTGGTGGTCTTGTTAAAGTCAGAACAATGTTGCTCATGCTTCAGAATGAACTGGACACAGGTTCCAAGATAGTGTACCCAAATTCCATGGAAGCCATAATTCGCTTCCAGCCAGACATCATCATGTAGTGTGGTGACATCATCACACAGTACCAATCTTGGCACCAATATGTGACCGAGAAGCAGTAAGTGGAAGTTGTTGAGCTAGACTTCTCCCAAAATCACGCATCATAGTGTTGTGTCTTGTTAGGCTGTCAAGTTGTCTCTACCGTATTTTGTCTTATATGGGTACAAGTGTAAAATATAATATTATTTGTTATTGTGTTATAAGTGAAATTCCAAGTGCCAATAGTGGAATATGAAGAGTCATCATGTAATGTAATGTGTCATTTTGTAAAGAAGTTGAAGATTCATGAGGGTAATCCAAAGCTCACAAAGGGGATTTGAAGAGTCGCCCCTTCTTGTTATAAATAGAATCTCATAACTCATGTAAGGGGCTTTTGGGAGCCAATATTTTGGCTAGGCTTAGGCTTAGAAGGAGCTTGGGAGTATTGTGAAGAGCCTTGGCTTCTCCGTATCATAAAGCGAGTATAATTCTTCCACTATTTGGTATAGTGGTCGTCAATGGTGTATGTATGAATGGAACTTTCACTTATAATAATAAAATCAAAGCCAACACACTTTCATGCATATGTTGTGAATATAGTAGGACTATTCCTGTTGTATTTGCAATGTATGTTATTTAACTTATGCTTATGCTTATGAACTATTTCGTTTGCATTTGTATGAATATTTTTGAATGTGTGTTGTTGTATTAATTCATCACTTTAACTTGTGGACTATTTCGCATCTTAGCTTGTGATGTCATTTCACTTGTGTGTTCCTTTCAAGTTGTGCACTATTATAGGATTCCAAGGGGCGCACTTCTTTTTCCCTTCGTGCGTTGGAACCTTCATGCATCACACTTGACTCTCTGCAGGGTCACACATTTGTTATCAACCAAAGTTATCATACTTTCCTCTACGCGTTTTAGCAGTCAAGGCATAACATTACCACCCACTGTTGGGACTCCTACTCCAAACGATGTGAGGTCTAATTGGAACATCATATCGAGGAGATCCACTGAACATTGACAAGTCTAGCACTATCAACAGAGCCATATCCATTACATTAATTAACTTCATAATTTGAAACATTATTAATTCAAAGTATATTCGACTTGGACTAAACTGTGTATATTTATTTACGTCTAGCCCTAATTAAATATATGCTTATACCATAAATATAATAAATTGTACACTACTTGGGGCCAGTTTACTTACATTCACAATAACTACACCTACAGTGACCAAATGAAATGAATGCATAAGTGATTTATTTGAGTAGAAAAGGCTTTATATATTTATGGCTTTTTGGCATCCATAAAATTGTTTGGTCATTTCATAAGCATCAATGGTCAAACTACTTACGTTAATTATTTCGGGGTGGAGAACTATTTATAGTGTTAGGGCATTGTCAAATTCACATGTCATAACTCAACTGGATGATTTCATGAGCCCTTTGTTAAATATTAACAAGGGAGCCACTGTCGTCGCTATAGTCCCTGCCGGGGTATACAAACACTTTGTGCAACTTGTCTTGTAGCATGCAAAGACAATCAGAAGATGCACAATGTCTTGTAGCATGCAGAAATACAAAGACAATCAGAAGAGTTGTTTCGAGATGGCTACATCCATCCCTCTTCATCTCCCTGTGGCTCTCCGGTGATTTTTCAACCTTGAAAGGATCGTTCATGGTGCCTGTATTGAGGATTGGGCATGAAATTGAGCCAATACAATTCTCTTACAAGCTTACAGAAAAATTATTTTGACTAGCATATTGGTGTAGGATACAATCTCAAAATTGATGGAAGGTGTTGTCCTGCAACACGATCTGATGTATCATTGAATGAAGGGTTCCGAGTGAGGTTGCTATATGAACGTTTTGTCCTGCTGCCGCTTCTTGAAAATACACTTCATTTTGGTCACCTTGCTTGATGTCTGCACCATCCTTCTGAAAGGGTACTAAGCTCTGCCACTTCTTGAAAATACACTTCATTTTGGTCACCTTGCTTGATGTCTGCACCATCCTTCTGAAAGGGTACTAAAGTTATCGTTCTTGCTTATCGAAAGATAAGGCCTTTGCAGATCCCTTGTCCCTTCTTTTTATAATAACTATCACAAGCCTAATGCAGATCTCTGTTATAGATTGTGATAATTTAAAATATGGAATATCAGATATGCAAGAACAACAAGATATGGGCGATCTATTTTACTAGCATTCGCAGGTCTTCTTCTATAAGCAATAAACCTCCAAAATTGATATTATAAATGGCCCCTTCTGTAACGCAGTTGATAGACACTAACTGCAGATTATACTGTAATCGCTGAAACAAAATGCTATCGCGTTAATATTGCAGGAAATCCTAACTTCATAAGCATAAATTAATATTTATGCACACCTTTCTCTTTTTAATATCTCAATTCCTTTTAAAGAACTATGTGCATAATCACACATTTCATAAAATTATCATAAACATTTAGTTTTTCAAATAGTGATATCGACACTTAACCTTTAGTTTTTACGTATAATTGATGCTTCTGAACTCTTAAGATGTTCTCAAAGATGATTTTCTAATTAACTAAGTGCAGAATTACACGTCTAAGATAAACACGTAATTTTTCAAAGGGTGATATTAATATTTAACTTTTAGTTTTCATCTATAATTGATCCTTTTAAGCTTATAAGATATTCTCAAAAACGAGTTTGATATATTTGCGAAAAAAAATTTAAAGTCCAAAGCAAACAAAAGTGGTATAAAAAAGTAGTACCGAACAATGTTGCATTACCTTCATTCTTCTATTTTTTTTTTTAACTCCAGTTTTGTTAACAATGGGAGAGCTTGGCTTTGGATGGGTGCCATCAAATACACAAAATACACATCTGCTTTCTGGAATAAAAAAAACCCTTTTCCACTCCTTTTTCCTGGACTAGAGAACCCTTTTCCATCGAAAAAATTCATTTTCCTTGACACTTGGGAAATAAAGATCTCTGTGCAATGCAATTGCAATTATTTCTTAATAGCATATAAATCTCCACTCACATCTCTTCTTCCTAATTTATTCTCAAATGAACCCAACAAAACAATATAAAAAAAATATTGCAATCTTCTTTTAAGAATTAAAATAATTGCTTGGTTTTAAAAACAAACTCAAAAGCAGTCTTCTTATTACATAGGTGAAAGATTGACTTTCAAAGTAATTTTAAATAACTAAATTTAAGACCATACAAAGCAGGATTAACATTGGACGCTGTTTATTCCACACTGTTATTATTCTCAACACCGATGACCGATGACTATTGATGCACGGAGCCCCCTCCAAAAGTGACAAATACAACCTCCTCGTCATAGAAGTAAGTTTGTTCGAGCTTATGTTGATGATTTAATGATACTTCAAACTTATTCGGATTCGTTAGACCTTATGTTTAGTTTGTTCATGAATGGTAGTTTTTTAACTAACTCAATTATTAATCATATCTATGATGCAGCGCTGTAACGAACCCAATTCCATAATCCTATCTATGCTGAAGAAATTAAATGCATCACTGCTTCTTTAGGAGCAGTATATTCCAGTCAATCCAAAGATTCAATTCAAGAAAATCCAAATTCAAGTCCTACTAAAAGCTTTAATATATTTACATATTTATTTAATAAATAAAATTTTAATAAATTTCAGTAGCTGCGAAAATCTTTATATTTACTTATTATTAAACAAATATTAATCTAATAATTGAATAAATAAATATTAAATATTAATAATTGAAATAAAATATTAAAAAGGTAAAAGAGTAAAAAACTTTTGGGTAGCATGCCTGGCATGCATGCACCACGTGTGCACTCCACCTGACGTTTTCTTAATACAACAACTGCTGTGTCGATCCCACAGCTTCTCTGATCCTCTACCTGGCTTTTTTTCAATACAACAACTGCTGTGTTGATCCCACAGCTTCTCTGATCGTAAAATCTCCTCATGATTCCTGAGTTTTATGTTCGGGGACTTTCCTGAGTTTGATATGTTTTTCATGGCTGGCTGTCCTACCTTTTTGTTCTCGGGGCATCGATTAGGAGTGGTGCATCGAGTTCTCTGACGGTCTCTCCTACAGTTTAGTAATTGAAACCGATCCAGCTAGAGGATTAGACGACTACCTCCTCTGTTTTCTAGCTTCCTTCCGATAGTCGTTCATTCCCCATCGGGGGTGTAACTCCTATAATATGATATAATTTGTTTTTCACTTGTACATCCTTTCATAATCTCAGAGAAATGGACACTGGGAACCATTCAAGTCGTTGAAAACTTCCATTAATCTCTTACTCAAAACTGCACACCGCATCGTATATATCTGATTTGGACATTTCTGCGCAGAGCAGATTCAAGTCGAAGAACGACGGATTTGTATGGAGGCTTGTGGTACACCACTGCTTTCGAACGAATTCATCCATGAGCCTGGAAAAGGTGCTCCTTCATTTCTACCCTTTCACTGGCAGATTGGTCGACTCTCCCGACGATTTTCTAAATATGGAAGGCAATGACGAGGGTGCCTAATTTATAGAGGTGGTTGCAGACGCCACCCTTGACCAGATTCTCCTTCACAAAAGTCCTTGCTATATTCAGGAACCGTTGCTTCCTCTAAACCATTCTATTCGTGCAGACGGCCAGTCTCTTCCTTTGCTTGCAGTTCAGGTATGTGATTGAAAAACCTCCTAATACAATCTGCATTTAATTAATGATTTGAAAAATGTTTTCTTTGTTACAATTTACTATACACAGATGTAGAAAATAGACTTTTCTACCGTAAATATTTTCTTGTCAGTTACAAATTTGATAAGAATTGGGTATAACGGGAAGCGGATTAAAGAGGCACAGCAGGCAGCGAGGATAAGAAATAAGACGTGTGGAGGCGGCGAAGGAAGAAAGCGAGGAACATATAATTCCATAATGAATATATATATTC
>APFE031708590.1:77701-90602 GCA_000404065.3 Pinus taeda
TATAATTTAAGTATTTATAATTTCAACCAAGTATATTTAAGATTTGATAATTTATATTTACTATAAGCATTAAGTTGTTATTAAAGATGTTTGGTTAAACAAAAAAGGGGTTGACATTTTTTCCCAAGAGGGTTCGGTATTTGATTCAGTGGATAAGGGTACGGCTATTTAGGGAAATAAGAAAAATCCGACAATTTCTTCCTCAAACCAAGGTTCCATAAGGAGGTCCAACCTTCAATTGTGTTAATTAATAAATTTATATAAATCATTAATTTAAAATAGCAGTGTAGACAGGAGGGTGTTACAAACCCCATCCCCTTAAAGGAACATTGTTTGTGGTGTTCTATAACAAGGAATAGAGGTAACTAAACCATATAGTCATGGTTCCTGGTATCCATGACAATTGTTATATCCTGAATTTTTCAGTCCAATCGCGCCATTCATTGTCTTCACGGGAACAAAGTTGACTCATTACTTCCTAGAGCATGCTCAATGTATGTCTGATTCCTTTGAGTATGCACATGAATTTTTGAAAAATAGTTTATTTTCAAATTCTCCTTCCTTGCAGTCACACACTTTCAATTTCAGGCATCCCATTCTCTAGTATATCAATCCCTTGGGTGATCCATCCCTTGGCAAGGCTCCCTTGCACAGGAAGAGTCTTCAAGCCAAGGCATCCCTCTGGCTTGTTTAAATAACACCGCACATGGTCATGGAATCTCATGGTGATCAATGCACATCATGGGTTTCTAGTGTCACTGCAATGGCTTAGTTCTCAAGATCTTCAACTCTAGCATGCTCTAACTATGTACTTTGATGTCATCACCCTGATACTATTTTTCTTTGCAGTCGACCTCATACATTTGTGTTGGATCGTTCAATACTTCATCTAAATCATAACACATTATTCTTATAATTAATCATAAAAAATTTAAAACATATGAAATCATAACTTAAACAAAAATTTATTTAAACTAATAACATATATTTATATTTATAGTTGCTCTTGGATTTACAATCACTGAGAAATTTCTCAGCTGAAGCAAGCACTCGATGATTTATATGCTCCACAGCTTCGTCTTTAAAGAAATAAATTTGTCTTTATTGATTCCAACTCACTAATTAGTTTATAGCCGAAGAAAACACTCAATGGCAATGGAAAATATACTACTCCCCACAACCTTTTCGTATAGGTTCGCCCTCAAGTCGAGCTCACTGAGTGGTTTATGAGTCAAAGAAAGCACTCAGTGGAAAATATATTACTTCATTTAGTCATCAATTAGGTCCCATTAAGTGGTGCAACACACCAATTGAGTTGAGATATTGATATCACCTGTAAGTGGTTTATCAATGGTTTAGCAAGCACTAGTGGTTTCTCAGCCGCAAGAAGCACCAATGGTTTCTCAGCCAACCACAAGCACTAATGACTCATTATACAGTTGATTTCTCGGCTAAAAACAACCACTAATGTTTTTTTAGCCAAAGCAAGCACCAGTGATTAATCAGTCTTAACAAGCACCTAGTATGTTCATTGCATGGGTGGTTTATCAACAGGAGACAAGCACTCATGGTTTGTTAACAACAGAAAGCACTAGTGGTTTATCAATCTTAGCAAGTACCCAACCTTTTAAAACCAAAATCTTTGTGCTCATTCTTATTATTCACTTGGTTGTCATGGAAAGCTTTCATAATTGGATTATTTTCAAAGAAACTAGCTAATTAGCTATTAGCATACTCATGGTTGCAATATTCAACAATTCCCTATCATAAATATTTACATAGAGGTAAAATAACATCATACATTTAATCATGAGTAATAATACACATGAGTATATCAACAACATTCAAGAAGTTTATTACGTAACCTAATCATGTTCCCCAAGCACACTATAGTCATGAGATTTAAAACATTAATTACTCATTCCCTACTATGATGGTTTTCAATAGATGAATTGTCGCATGAAATGGCATCATTATACATTCATTTCATTGTTAATATTTTCATGAAATGTAGAACATACATATGTCAAATAGTATTATGGTTAAGAAAACTTCCTTCTTATGCAATTTCCGTAGCTATCATGTAACTATCTATTTTTTCAAGTGGATGTAGCTAGGCAAGTAGGGCTAATCCACTAACTTCTTCTTCCTTTTACTACAATTTATCTCATGCATAGAGTTTATTCAGGGCCTTGAACTTTCGGTTGGGTTTACTCAGCTCTTCTTCACGAGCTCCTTTTTTTCTCACCCAAACACTCAATCAAGACCAGATGAAGAAGGTGAAATGGAAATAGAAAAGACCACACAACAACACAAAGCATAGCCATGCTCATGGTCAATCAAAACACAAAACATGTAGTCAACAGTAACAAATAAAGTAGTGCACAACACATTGAACATCCTATGATTCACTTCAAAAAGAGCACTCAATACAGACAATGTTTGTCAGCAACTTCCAGGTTCCAACAATTTCTCATCTCTTTATGCACTGTTGGTTGTTGTTTCCAGCATCTAAAATTTGCATGAGTATTTCTTATTTTACTCTGTCACACATACACAACTTTCAGTGATATCAAGTATCAATATATTAACTCATTACCTTGGCATACTAAATCTAAAGCATGTTGATTTGATGTTTCTCACACATTTACAGCCATGTGGTTTAAATAAAAATACATCTACTAAGCATACATATACATATCAAAATTGATTTCAAGGTGTTGGAAAATGTAACCAGTTTCGGTATTCATAATTTTCAATGTACTAAAATCATTATGTATATCTTATCATACAAGAAAAAGAAGAAAGAAAGTTATTATTTTTAAGCATTGGTTTCATACTCCATTTTGACGGTCATCTAGGTAGAGCATGTTCTTCATGCTTCTAGGTTTTGTCATGTTAAAAGAATATTTTTCTTGAGTCAAAAGATTATATATAATTTGTATAAGACCCTATTGGGCAAGTTGTAACATGCAAAAGATATTAATTATGATTTTATAAATTTCTACAAACCTACTAGAAGAGGTTATTTGACCTCATGGAGAGCCTATAAATAGAAGCAGCTTTGACCTCATTGAGCGTCAATTTAATCTCTCAACAATCAAGTTTGATCTAAAGCTAGAAGCAAGAAGAAAGGAAGAGTGAAGATCTAGGAAGCAAGGATAAATCAAGAAGCATAAGGATACATTGTTTTTGGGCCTTACTCTCTCACACGTGCTAACGTTAGGGTTTCTATAGCTTCAAGGAAGGCCGAGAATTGCAGGTCTGAATTGCAGGAGGCCGAATTATAGATCCAGGTTGTATGAGAGCTAAATACTCTAATTTGGTCTAGTTTGAATTTGGATACCTTGGCTTGTTTGAAGGAATACTTTTTTAAGAGTTAACATGTTTTAGAATTAGGGTTTTTGCAGCTACTACAGGGCCAAACATTGTAGGTTGAAATTGCAAGGTCGAAGTTGGGGGCCGAAGTTAAAGTTGGAAGTTGGTTGAAGCTGAATTGGTCCTTGTTGATTTGGTTTATCTCTGACCTAATTAGAAGGGCTTATTAGAGGGTTGACTTGGTGCTTGGAGGAGGAAATTGTCTAGGGTTTTGGGTCTTAGTATTCTCATTTGAAGCAGATTCTATAAGAAGAGAAGAAATTATTTATGGGTTTTGCCCGAGCTTGGAGCCTAATACATGTGTTCATTTCGTTTATTGTTTTTTCTCTTGATAATTGTTTGATGAAAATATCTAATAAAGAAACACAAGAAGATAAATAAAGTTCACAAGAAATTATTAAGGTTAAGGAGAATTTGAATTAATAGTTGTCCTATTACGTTCTCCAACATGGTTTCAGAGCTACAGTGAACAAGAGAAGGCAGTTGGAAGATCATCTTAAGGAGTTTTCTTGTCAAGAGGAATCATTTGTAAAAGGACACAAGGAAAGAAGAAGAATATTTGTTGACTGAGAACGAAGATAACTACATCAAGCTTTCATTGAATGAGACCTCATCATTAAGCTCTCATTGAAGAAAGGAAGGACAAGTTCTTATTGAAGATTCTCTAGTGCATCATCTTGAAAAAGAGGAAGCATCAAGGAATCATGGGATCATCATTCACTCTTTGAAGATGTTTGAAGACACCAACGTTGAAAGTATCCTAGAATTCATTATTCTACGGCACTATTGAAGTCTCCTTGAAGGTATTCAATACATCAAGATAGTTGGAGACATCATCAAAAAAAGGAGGAATCTTGGTTAACAAGTAAGTGTCATATTGTTTTCTATGTCTCAATCTACATATCATATGACTACTTTTTAAAAGGAAATAAACAAGCTCATTGGATCAGCAAAGTTCCTTGGACGGAAGAAGAGGATTGACTTGGCACTCACAGAAAATTAAGTCATGGAATATGTCCTTGGTGAAGTAGTTGTGCCAAACAAAGAGAAGACTCAAGAGTTAGCAAAATATAAGAAGGGAGAAGTGAGGGCACAAAGGATCATTATTGAATCCATTATAGATCATCTCGTTCCCTTTATTTTTGATTTGAAGACATCCAAGGCTATGTATGATAATTTGGTCAAATTGTACTTTATAAGTACATCAGGTCAAAATATCTCCTTGATGAATCAACTATAAAAAATAAGGAAAGCGAAGGATGAAGAAATGGCCACTTATGTCAGGAAGATCTCACAAATAAAAGATTAGTTGCAAGGGCTTGGAGAAATTGTTTCCGACTCTGAAATGACCATTTGTGTATTAAATGATTGCCACCTGATTGGAGAAATTTTGCAACTAGCATATACTCAAATAAGGATACTACACCTTTTGATTAGTCATGGGCTCAATGTATCTTGGAAGAATATCGGATTAATACAAAGTATGACACCGAATCAAATGAAAAGTCTCAAGCCTTTATTGCAGAGTCCAGGAAGTTGAAGAAAGGTCCAAGAAAAAGGTAGATATGTCCAAGATTCAATGATTTGGATGCAGTGAGTATGGACACTTTAAGAGGGATTTTCCAAAAAATATGAACAAAAAAATAAAGGGAATAAGTGAAGCTCACATAGTTGAGGAAAAGGGAAAACCTAAGAAGAAGTCGAAAGGAGAAGATCCTAAGGATATTTACTATTAAAGGAAGCCTCATCTCTATCAAGTTATTTATGAAATTTGACTTTATTTTATTAAGTAGAGTAGCATGCATTGTTGTATACTCTAGAAGAGTATTGGTTGTTGTAAAAGCATTGCATCTTAAATATAAGCATATGATAGTATAATTAGAGTCTGCATGATCATGTTGATTTGGTATGAATCATATATATTTCAAGAAGGAGAATATTGGAACCATATTTCATATTATTGTTCATCCGAGCATTTTCTAACATTATGTTAGAGGTATTAATTTTGAAAAGAAGGATCATTAAGATCCTATAAGAACCATTATTTTGGAAGGTTCTTGGAGGAAGCATTATGACTGGTATATATTCCATCTAGCATGGAAACAATACTCTTGAAGGATGAAGGAATGCAGATGGTCAAGATGTTATATGAAAGCCATAATGAAAATCTTTATACTCTTGGAAAAGAAACTTATCTTTGACAGGTATAAGAAGCAATATCTTTCAAGAAAGGATGGCTAGACGGTTGTATGGAAGCAAAGATATGGATATTATTAAGTAAATCTTCTCTAGGGTAGGGTTCATATTTACAAGAGTCTTGTAGAAAGAGTTGGTTACAAAAGTGTGCTCAGTAAGTCTTCCACATGGTTACATGATTCTTGAAAGAATAAAATGAATATGCCTCAAAAATGGATAAAGATCAATACTCTCACTCAAGACAAAATGACATAAATTGATTAATATCAATTATAATATCTGGAAGAAAGAAAGGGAGCTAATAATAACAACTCCAAAGGAAAATATCCTAACTTGCTAAATCCTATGTATATGTGGACACCTTGATCAAAAGTGCATACGTGGATAAGGATTCTTGTACAATATGGAGATGGATCAAGCGAAAGGATGTTGATATCGAAGGACTCAAGTAAGCTAATGCTTTGATGAGAGGATCATCATGATAAGGTAAGTTTGATATCAATATTTTGATATTAGTCATCTATCTAACATATTATTTTTCTATCTGGAAGGATATTGCAGGAATATATGATGATAGTTGAGGCAAGTTCAATTGTTAGTGTTGAACTCAATTCAAATAACATATGGATTGAGTGTATGATTTTTGGAAATTATGTAGTCAAGATGTTTACATCATCATCTTGGGATTGAAATATAGTAGTATGAGAAGATGTTCACTTCCATATTTAGAGGGAGCTATAACTAGATTGAAGTTTGATAAGACTCAATATAATGCCTTTATTGATCATGACTTGAGAAAAGTGATATGCAATATTGATGGCATGAATCATGTAACAAGATTGAAGGCAAAAGATGGCTCTATAACATCCAGTAAGAAAGAAAGCACAATATGATGAGAAACAAAGGAAAGAAGGAGTCATCCAACTATCTCCATGAAAAATAATTGATACACTGATGGAAACAAGCTAGAGAGATTGTGATTAGGACTTCTGAACTGAAAGAAAGTGAAAGAATCTCCTCTATGCTTTAGAGAGAGTATGAAGTCTCCTTAATAAACGTGAAGGAGCAAGGAAGTGGGAATAGGGATATATTCTCTAGTTGAGAGGGAGTTATGATAAACATCACATGTGTATTCTCTTCTTCATGTGTCATGCACTAGGCCAGGACTAACAACCGTACGTCTAAGTGAAGGCCATGGAGGGAGAATGGAGAATGGAGGATTAGATAAGCATTTGAAATTTCCTTGAGGATAGAAAAATCCCAGATAGGAAATGAACCGAAACTCTTTGAGGATTGGACAGGTATCCAAGACAAGAGTGGTCGAAGAGTACCAATGTTCTTTGAGGATTGGGAATCCAAGATAAGAATAGTCCTTAAAGGGAATACCTAGTGAAAATTTGAATGGGGTATGTACCTTGAAGAGGTAGTGTGGTATCTCATGTAAAGCGTCCTAGAATTATGTTATTGTATAAGAAATACCTTGTCAAAGTTAAGGCCTTACTATGTTGACAATGTTGGTCATGATGTTGATGCTTAAAGGTGGCTTACCAATCAGACTCTTCTTATGAGAACTCTTCAGTTTTAGAATAACCTTATAACAGGTTTACAATAATGAATACATCCCTAGTTAAGAGGAAGTGTTGGAAAATGTAAGTAGTTTTGGTCTTCATAATTGTCAATGTACTCAAATCATGATGTATATCCTATGTTACAAGAAAATATATATAAAAAATGTTAAGCATGGGTTTCATGCTCCATTTTGATGGTCCATATAGGTAAAGCATGTTCTTCATGCTTCTAGGGTTTGTCATGTCAAAAGAATATATTTCTTGAGTCAAAAGAGTCTATATCATTTGTATAAGACCATATTGGGCAAGTTGTAACAAGTAAAAGATATTAATTATGAGTATAGAAAGTTCTACAAGCCTCCTTGAAGAGGTTATTCGACCTCATGGAAAGCCTATAAGTAGAAGCATCTTCGACTTCATTTAACACCAATTCAATCTCTCAAGAACCAACTTTGATTTGAAGCTATAATCAAGAAGAAAGGAAGAGCAGAGGTCTAAGAAGAAAGAAGAAATCAAGAAGAAGAAGGAAACTTTGTTTTTAGGCCTTATTCTCTCACACAAGCAAAGGTTAGGGTTTCTACAGCTTCAAGGAAGGTTGAGAATTGTAGGTTTGAATTACAGGAGGGCGAATTACAAATCCAAGTTGTAGGAGAGTTGAATACTCTGATTTGGTCTAGTTTGACTTTGGATACCTTGGCTTGTTTGAAGGAAGATTTTTTGAAGCGTTGACACATGCCACAATTAGGGTTTTTATAGCTACTATAGCCCCAAATATTGCAGGTCAAAATTGCAAGGTCGAATTTGGGTGCAAAAGTTGAAGCATAATTGATCCTTATTGATTTGTTTTATCTCTGACATAATTAGAAGGACTTCTTGGAGGGTTGACATGGTGCTTGGCGGAGGACTTTATCTAGGGTTTTGGGTCTTGGTATTCTCATTTGAAGCAAATTCTATAAGGAGAAAATATTATTTTGAGGTTTTCCCCTTGGAAGGGTTTTGCCTTGGCTTGGATCCTAATACTTGTGTTCATTGTCTTCATTTCTTTTCTTCTAGATAATTGTTTGATGAAACGATCTAATAAAGAAACACAAGAAGATAAATAAATTTCACAAGCAATTATTAAGGTTAAGGATAATTTGAATTAATAGTTGCCCTATTACATTCTCCAAAACAAGGCCCATCCAATGATGTCATAGTACAATGATGAATTTAATTTTAAAGAAAGTGAGATTTGGAACAGAAACTAAATTATTAGATTGCTATCCTGGTTTTTTTCCTTTAAAGCCATGTAGCAAACAATGATGGCTAGCATTTTCTTCAGACCATGACACAATTCCATAACAATAATTCCTTTGAATAATAATACAAAAAGTGCATATGCAATCCTCATTATGCTCATAAGGTAGAGTTGAATTTACACTGTTTGAAGATAATATAAGAATTAGGACTTAGCTTGAGACCAAGAAACCGAGGTCATAGTGAGTATCATACATACGCAGTATTGTTAAGGAGCATCCAAATTGCTCTTCACTTTTGCAATGTACTGTAAAATGGTGCTAATTCAATGTTGAGGATAATTATAAAAGTATAATCAAATTATTAATTCATATTCCAAGAATTACATTCTATCTCATGAGTTATACTCTACTAGATTTATGAGTGTGTTTTTGCATGCACTCCAACCTATTGGTCTCTTCATGTATATCCTTGTAATCATGTAATGACTTACTGATGTTATCGCTGATCAAAATTTAGTATTGACTAACATGTTACCTTTTTTCTCACTACAATTTCCCACTACTTTAAATGCTTTGTTTTATTATTATTCTCTTATCATTTCATTTTATTTGTTTTGCAAACAAACAATTGCTAGCAAAAAAATGTATTAATCATTGTTCATTGGAAATAGTCTTAGCCTTTTGGCTAATATTTGTTCAGTGTTGGTCCTCTTACATATACAATAGCTACTCTACATGAGGGGAGGGGTATTATGTTAATATGCAAAATATATAACAAATAACTAACTAAATAATATATTTACTATTTATATTATTGTTTTGAGGCATAATTGAGTATGCCACAAGATTTGAATCCATTTCCACTTTTAAGATACTTTCTTGCACTGCCTATGATGATAACGAAAATATAAAATATAACAAAATTTGTTATATTATGTTAGGGGCTTTGCCTAACAAGGATGTGAAGGTGAGTCAACTTCAAGAAGAGAGTGATTGCTAAATAATTTTAGCCATCATTTTAAGTCCTTTTACAAAAAAATCGATTTTTAATGTAACATTGAGACTTAAGAGAAGGCCACTTGGCTCTACTATCAACCGTTGGCCTTAAAAAAGGTTGGGTTGACATGGACCTATTCGCCTTCATTAAAAAAATAATTCAATTTTCATGTTAAACAAACAATTTTAGTGAGGTTATCCTCCACATCATTGGAGGTTTGGATTGCCAGAATATGGCAACCGATGAATCTCATCCACCACATCATTGGAGTGTTGGAATTCCACATAAACTAAGTCGCGTCTTGCATGTGGTGTGCAATACAATTAATAATAATAATGAGGGCTAAACTCTAGATTCCAAAGATGACAGGCATTCACCACGAGGCATTGAATGTGGAAAGAGTTTTTTTTTTTTTACACTTCCATAGTATTTCACTATAGTTGGATGTCGTAAGTGACTAAAGTATATTTAAATTTAATCCATGAATCTTCTTTTTTCAAGGCCCGCCCACTCCAAGTGTTGAACCCGGGCTCTAATACCACTTTGTAGCAATACCTACAGTATCACTCTTATTTTCAAGTTTTATGGAAGGTGTTACAGACTTTTTTAACTTAAATTCTAAATTCCTCAATGATCATAAGGTGTCAAGTTAAAAACTACCATAAATTTAAACTTTTCGAAGCTAAATGTCGGTGCATATGATTCTTCATGGTTCCCACACACACACACACACATGTCTTCATTGATTTATACATACCCACATGTCTATATAACCCAAGTTCCATAACCACTATGATCCCAAATTTGAATCAATGTTTAAACAACATTCCATGAAGGATTATTATGTAGATGACCACATGGTATAAATAAAGGCATTTGTTTTAACCCATAAAAAAAATAACAAAATATGATAAAATTTGTCGAAATAGATATAAGTAATATATAATATACATACATAAAAATCCATGATTGGGTAATGTATATAAACAATGTTTAAACAACATTCCATGAAACATTATTATGTAGGTGACCACATGTTATAAATAAAGGCATTTGTTTTTGTAAAACCCTCCTCCCACATCTACCTAAGTAACCTACCAATCAGGGTAAACATGTGACGAGAGGCTATATGGCTGGATTCAACCTCCTAGGTGACCTTAAAAAATTGAAATCAACGGAAACACATCATACAAACCTTCCACATCAGCTACAGGACCCCTAAGAACCATCCCAACATTTCTGGTAACCAGCCCCTCGGTCCCACTAAGGTTTTAGACCTCTTGACCTCTGTACGCTCCCATGTTATAGGCCTGACAGAGTCTAGAAAGCTCTGGATGCTCTCATGTCAAGCCCTAACAGCGTCCAAGGACTATTTTTCTCAGTGTTGTGTCAGTGTCCCCTGGATTTGAGCCACTTTTTCAGGCCCAGAACCCAGGTCACTGCCCAGAATTGAATGGCACCTTCAGAAGAGAAAGATAACAATGAAATAATGATGCAATTGCAAATACTGGAACAAGCTCTTGATTGGACCCCTACTAGCCATGACAAACATTTCATCAAACATATCATGAAAATGTAATATGTCGGTGTAAACAACATATCTAAGCATAGGGGTCTCATCCTCATCTGAGAATCACTAAGAAGCATTCATGCCTCAGCACATTCGTTTTCATTTCATCCATTAGGTCATAGATACATTGTTCATTCATTTACAAGTGAAAACATGATGAGAGCATACATATCCATTGTCATAATACATATTCATAAATAGCATAATAGGGACAGAAATACTAAGGAAACAACAGCCACATAATCCACATATAAAACAATACAGTAGTCATAAAATAATAAGGAGAAATAACCTCATATTAATGATGCAAAGGCAAACCAGTTGTGGGACTTCCATGAACCACCTGACCGTAGACATGGCTTAGCCAAAACTCTTTTCATCCAGTCACCCTTGTGCCATATTCCAAGCATGAATGTGGGATCTCATAAAATACATCAATCCAAAACCATCCAAAACTTCCAGAGGCCAACCACCTCAACCCATCAAATAGTGATTCCACCTCACGATCGAGAATCATAAAGCCATCATCATATTGGTCTCTACCCAAGACTTCCAAGGCTTCAAAGAATTTGTTCCAACTAAGGCTTCCAGGACTAGTAACTCAATCCACATATTATTCTGGGCTTCCAGAGTGTTTGTCCAACCAGAGCTTCCAGGACTAGTAACTCAACCCACCTAGGGCTTCTAGAGTGTTTTTCCAGCCAAGGCTTCCAGGATTAGTAACTCAAACCTAGTTGTTATAGGGCTTCCAAAGCGTTGTCCAACGAGGGATTCCAGGATCTCATAACTCAACCAAAGCTAAAGGAAACATAAAAACCAACCAGAAAAACAAAGAAATAAACCCATAATGCCATGGCTATCCAGGAAATGGAAAGGCTAGGAAAATCCACTGTCAATCCAGGAAATCATCCATGTGAGTGATAGATCATATCCAATAAACCACATGCATATACCATGCATGCCAAAGCTAGTGAGGAAAACATATGTGCAACATGGTACATGCAAGAGAAACCTGTTGTAGTTACTGTTCCCGATGTCCTCTTGCACTTTCCTTCTCTTCCTTTGTCTTCTTTCTACAAACCTCCAAGTGTGCCACACCCTCCAAGAGTGCTCCAAGAAAACTCTAAGTGTCCAAGAAAGAGAGAGAGAGAGAATAATGAGAGAGCTCCAAAACTAAACTCAAAAAAGTATGTGAACTGATCCTTAGAAGCCTTTTTATTAATGAGGCTTTTATTTTCTTCATTTTCAATTATTTTCCTTCATTTTCCTCCTCACGTGCAACCTTTGACCTTTCACCTCCTTTTTCTCCTAATTTCCATTATTTTCATAAATAAATGTGCCAAAATGCCATTTTTCCTTTCCAAAGCCTTAGTCATTGTCTTTGTCAATCTCCTTAGTCATTAATCAACCACAAGTGATCCCCATCACTATGCTTTTCCCCAACATTCAGCTAGGAATAAGCATCTGTAACAACCCAAAATACAGATATCTAATTAAACTTATTAACATTAAATTTAAACGCTTACCTGAGCCTACTTGTGAAGAAATAGGCTTACCGCAACAGGGTTTGGGGACGACTCTCCTCCCAACCGTAGGCTCAACTGTGCAGGATTCTGCAACAACTGGCCACCCCCGAGCCCTCAATCAACGACTACTGCCAGTATTCCTAAGTCTTAGCATTCTCCCAAGAGAATGAAGATGGAACCTCAGAATGATCGACCCCTTCCATCCTCCTCATCATTCCTTAAATAGAAAAAACATTGGATGGGAAACCACATGCACACCCTCCATGTGTCTGCATGCCACATGCCCACCCTCCAAGTGTCAGCATGCTAAATTTTTGATAATTTCCTTCTTTTATTATGGTTATTACTATATTTTTTTTATTTTTATTAATATTTATTATTTTGGTTATTACTATTTTTTATTTTTATTACTTATCATTATTTTTATT
>APFE031708599.1:0-11273 GCA_000404065.3 Pinus taeda
TCATTATAGAAGTGTTTTGATCTTATATTGACATCTTTCTATATGGATGTAATTCAAGAAATGAATTTGTTGTCCCTCCATCCATGATATCTAGTATATTAGATGATGTATACTCATTTTTCATATTGAAACAATACAAATGGTTAAAATGATTCTTAGAAAATGGATTGTTATATAACATCACATATCATGCACAAGAATTGAAGTAGAGCCTATAAATATTGAAATAATCCTAAAGTTTCCAATTCCATCAACACATAAAGTACATATTTTTTAGGGCGTATAGGTTCTATTTCACGCTATTATACACACAAATATTTTCCAACGACATAAGAAGCATGTTAATTGGATTCTGTATGCAAAACGTTATTCCACCCAGTTCACCTTTATGTTTTCACACCTACAGATCGAGACGATGTAGCGCCAAGCCCCATTATTCATCGAAAAGGGGCTAGCCACACGATTATGATGTAAAAGACTCTATAAGAGTTTATATTGTAACTCTAGTTAAGAGTTAATTTACTCAATGTGAACCACTAGTGGGCCATTGGACTGTGTTATAACTAGGCCACTAGGAGGAAGAGACATTTCATTATTTCGAGATAATTTTGTTCCATCACTGAGAAGAGATAGCCATGAGCGATAAGAGGTATAGAACACAAAGAGTATATGTGCATTGTAGCATCCCATGGGCCACAGGATGTAAAAGACTCAATAAGAGTCTATATTGTAACTGTAGTTAAGAGTTGACATAGTCAAAATTAACTACTAGTAGGCTACCGAGTTGTGTAATAACCGAGCCACTAGGAGGACGAAGAATTCCATTCTTCCGAGAGCATTTTTTCCATAGCTAAGAAAAGATAACCGGGAGCAATACGAGTAAGAGCCCACAAAGATGATTTGTGCATTGTAGCAACACACAAGCCACATGCATTACTTCATTGTACCTACAACCATATTTCTAGGCAAAGAAAGAGAGTGAAGCAACCTCACCTTCCAACTGGGTTTTCTCTCAAAAGGGTTTCCCAAAGAGCATAAATTGTGTCTTATGTGTGTGTGTAAGATTATTTTGTCATTCTCTACCTTTCTGCATGATTTCCATTCGCATGCGTTCACTAATTATAGTTAAATCCATAGATCTTGAAGTTTAATAAAATTATAATAGTGTAGAATATCATATTTTTAATATAATATTATCAGATATGTTGTGACGAACTATTGAGTGGAATATCCATTATAGTTTATGGATAATCAATTTATTAATTTCTAACACAATTTAGTATTTTCAAAAAAAAATCAGGTTTTGAAATTTCAGACTGTTTTTTAGAAAATTTGCAAACTAGTGCCATGGATCTATTTTGAAAGAAAAAAAAATAATGGCCAACAAAATCTAAGATAGCTACGATCACTACGATAGCTCTGATCACCCAAGCTAGCTTGTTTCCATTTTGCATGTAAAAAAATTTCAATATTTGTTATTAATGAATTGAAGTTTACTTTTGATTGTAGCTTTATGTTTTTGTTTAAATTTGTATTTCATTTTGTTCTTTCATAAACCTATATTAGAGGTCCCATAAGTTTCATGCAACCAATACATGACCAAAATAGTGTATATTTTTAAACTGTGATTCTACAAAAGCTTTTGGAACAACAATCTGATCCCATGCCACTAAATTCCATTCGTTGTTATTCTTCATGCCAAAACAAAGAAAATGAAAAATCAACTTGTGAATATTTTTTAAAATACCTTTGGGTACCCATGTAATTGAGGTCTAATAAACAATCATACTTACAAGAACCGATTTAACCAAGACTATGCGCTCACCTCTTAACAAAAGCCTATTGGTCCAAATAGAGATCCGACCTTCCACCATCTTAATCATCCATAACCAATCATTGAAATGGTAATCATTTGGTTTAAGTAAAAAGACATATATGTTTTATGCCATCTTCAATCAATTTTAATTGGAAATGGATGTGTTAATGAGTATCATCCATTATTCTTTAAGACAAACATAAAAAATAAATAGTAGACTTCGGGTTACTAACCATCATGCGAGTAAGAAGGGAGAATTGTTCTAAAATTTCTGATATTTCTCGAATGAAACATACTTCTCTGAGAACAAAAATAAAAACACCTTCATCAAACAATAGATGTGAAATGGATACATTATGTGATATATTAATGCCTTCCAACCTTCCCTTTTTTTTATGGCATCTCAAACGAGCTTGTTAAATGCATCCACTACGAGAGGAAAGAAAGCGGGAGATAAAGGAAACCCATGACATTTGCCACAATAAGGATTGAAAAAATCCAATGGATGACCATTGATAAGCACAATGTAATCAGAAGAAGTAATACACCCCATAATCTAGTTTACAATAGCACGATTTAAGCCAACACAGATGAGAAACAGTATTAAGAAGGTCTAATCCACATGACTATAGGCTTTATATAGATTGATTTTAATAACAACAATAGGAATTTTTTTTGTTTTTATAGAATGGCGTGCTTCGTAAGCTAGAAAAACAACCTTGTGTATTTAACGATTTTGTAAAAGATGAATTGTTACTTTATAATGATCAGACTTAGAATAGGCTTCAGTCTAGTTGCAATGATTTTTGATATCAACTTATAAGCCACATTGCAACAAGAGATAGGGTAGAAATCGTCGAAAAAATACGCTTCCTACATCAGAGGAATTAGGGCAATAAAATAAGAATTAATGGCACTGAATACCAAGCTTGACCTCTTAGATTCTCTAAATAACCTTTAATACATCCTCTTTGATCAAATAAAAAAAAGCACAAAGAATTCCATTCTCATATGATTCAAATTGAGACTTTTCTCCTTTTGCATGGATAAAAGGGCTATTTGAACTTCCCCTCCAATAAATTCTTGCAAAAGGGAAGCATTCATGTCCTTGGAGATGAAAGGAGGAAATATAGATAACAAACCTAGCAGCTCTAAAATAGGGCATCCTGTAGGGTGAGTGAAAAGAGATTTAAAGAATTAAACACCAAGTTGAGAAATATCCTAAAGGGATGAGAAAGAATCCCCCACAATTTCTTTCATATAGCATATAGTTTTAACATTCCAATGATTGTTGGCATAATTGTGGGAAAAAATAGTATTATTTTCTCCTTATGAGATCTAGATAAGATGCCTCTTTAATCCCTAGGTTTCATCTTCTTTGTCAAGGATATATCTCTTTTTGCGTTCAAGGGAATATAATGCTTCGATGAATTCAAATAACAAGGCACAAATATTTTGATGAATACAAAACATTAATTTTGTCTTCCATCTCCTTCAACGTATCTCTAATGATTTTATTAACCATTGAAATCAATTTTTTTAGAAAAAATATACACACACATTATATCATGGTGATCAATACTTTATAAACCGGGATAAATGCTAACGTAGCCATACAAATTAAATGGATAGTAAATTCCTATAGCCATAAATCAATAATCAACATGAAAACACTTACAACTTGACACATCTCACATTGCTAAAATTTTAAAAATCACAAACACTAATTAAATTATAGCTTTATTTTTAATTTTGTTGTTTTTCTTAATGATAAAAAATCTTTCATTAGAATTTAAAATAGAATAGCATACAAAATCGGTCTCAATAGTCCTCACACTCTAATTACGGCCGCAAATTTTGAGATTGGGGACTAGAGGATACCAAAATGGACACTTCACATACCTTATTTTTGTAAGGCATTGAAACTCTAGCATACTAGGAATAACAAAAAGGGAGACCAAAATTGACAACAACATATCAAGGAGGGGGGGAGGGGGGAAGTTCATGGGGAGATGCGAAGTAACCAACATGATCATGAATGTGGAAATGTTCCACTCGTGCTTCCAAGCTACAATGATGATCATTGGTGCGACGATGACTACGATGGAGACTATCTAGTTGAGCCATAATTTCATTTTGATTGTATTGAATATTAGTAAGATAGGTCGATATTTCATTTTGATCATCATACTAGTGTTCCTTGAATATGTCCAAATTAATTTGGATGTGTCATAGTTGCTCAAAAATGGATTCCATAGAAGCAGAGGCCTCCAAGTAGCCTAGAGAGAGCAAGATAAGTAGCTTATGCACCCTCTATTTCGTGGCTAGTTGAGTTGGTGAAGGGTGATTTGTGTCTAGGCTCGGGGTGTCATCCTGGGCATCCTGGCCCCTTGCTTTGTTGGAGACCATGGTTAAAGATATGCCCTCCAACAAAGTGCCTAATCTAGATGGGTTCACCTCCAAGTTCTTCAAGGCTTGTTGGTAATTTCTGGGTCCAAACATTGTAGAGATGGTGGAAGTGTCCTGACAAATAAGAAAGTCATGATCTAGATTGAATGCAACTTTCCTCACTCTAATTCCAAAATCAAAGGAAGCCAGTACCCTGAGTGGATTCAAGCCTATTACATTTTGTAATGCAATTTACAATATCGTTCCTTGCATCATGGTTCATCGGTTGAAACCCATTCTTCACCACATAGTTAGCTAGGAGCAGTCGAGATTTGTAGAAGGGAGGCAAATACTAGATGGCATAGTCTCATAACATGAACTATCCATTCACTTCAGCGATATAAGAAGCAGGAGATGATACTAAAGATGGATCTTTCTAAATCCTACGCCCATCTTAGTTGGACATGCCTTCTCTCAGTCATGAAATATTTCCGGTTCGTAGAGGGATGGCTCTATTGGATTCATTCAATGATATCCACACCTTTCTTCCCAATTTTGGTTAATAGGGTCCCTTCCCCCACTTTTTGATCTTCGAGGGGTCTCAAACAAGCCGATCCAATATCACTGTTTATATTCATAATATATTTTGAAGGGTTGAGTGATTTAATCAAGGCATCCAAAGTCAACAACTACGTGAAAGGAATACACCTGCCTAGAACAGACATCTCCATGACCCACCAACTGTTTGTCGACAACAATCTATTGTATGGTGAACCCAAGGTTCAAGGAGCAGTAGCAATCAATGGGATCCTTGTGGAATTCCGAGTGGCCTAAGGTATGCTCCTTAACATGCACAAATCCCATTTTTATTTTTTTAATACTCCTTGCCTAATCCAAATCTTTTGGCTCACACCCTAGGATTTTTTATATGGACCCTCTCGACAAAATATCTGGGTGTTCCATTACTAGATAATCCTCTTTGAATTGCCTACTAGAAAGATTTATGGTCCTAAGTCCTCAAAAAATTGTCCAACTAGAAACTTAGGGTCCTCAACCTAGAAGGACATGCTACTTTTATAAAAAAATTCCTTCAAGCTATCTCGCTCTACCACCTTTCTATTCTTCCCACTCTGAAAATAATATATTGATATTGACTGCTATGTTTAGGAACTTATTGTAGCATGATGCTACACTTGGAAAAAAATGGCCCCTTGTCACCTGACACACACTTTGCCTCCCAAAAGTCTAAGCAGCTCTCGGTTTGAGGGATCCTGAGGATTCGAATGCAACTTTAGGGGATAATCTCTGGTGGAGATGGATTCAGGGCAAACAAATCAATGGAAAAGGATCTAGTCACATAAATATTGGAAATTTAAAACCCAATGAGAGTTACTATGAGATACCTCCTACCCCACAAGATCATCCTTATGGAACTTCGAAAATCCTAACTATCCCATTCAGTATCACTCTTTTTGGGAAATTAAGGAAGGAAATTCAACTTTATTTTGGGAGGACTCATGGTAGCAACTCCCTCGATTGAATAGAGAGCCCCCCCCCCTGAAGGATATAGAGCTCATTCTTCAACCTCACAATGAGGGATGAGTAGTTAACTACTAGAAGGTGAAACCTCACCCCCAGGGCTGGAGAGAATGGAAAAAAACAATTGATTGGCACCTTGAGGCCCCCTAGGAAGCACAATAGAACCTCTCACAATAGTTGAATCAGATACTAATCCCTGTCTCACTGGGTCCAAACACGCTAAGACGGGGATACTCAACATCTAGATCCTTCACCCTCAAAGAATATTATCTCATCAAGATCAATGCACATACCATGCCTCACCGAGGAATTTGGAGCTCCATTTTTGGGGGAAAGGTTTGGTCTAAGGTGGTTCATTTTCTCTAGCTTGTTGGGCATAAACGAATACTCATTTGGGACCGCTTGTTGAAAAATTCCTCCTGTGCCCCCTCTGTAAAAACCAGGAGGAGACATTACAACACCTTCTAAGTGCATGCCCGAATGTGGGAGAACTATGGAATTTGGAAACTTCCCTTTTAGGCCCCTATGAGCACAACCAAGAAGATATTATGGAGATGATTGAAAACTAGCCACAAAGTTGACTCAAGAACCTGGTTGTTAACAGAGCATGGTGCCTAACCTTGGGATTCATCCTATTGAACATCTTGAAAGAAAGGAACCGAGCCATATTTTAGGATCAGAATCCCTCCAACACCTTCATTTTGGGCTTAGCCAAAGACAATACTAGGGAGACAATCCAATTGGAGAAATGAGATCCATATGGTTGGAAAGCTACTCCTCTGGAGTCATCCATCCTCCTCTCCCTTAATCTATCTCAAGATATGATCCTACCCCTTCCCTCTCTGATCAGGGACCCTCTTACATTAGCTTCGTTTTTTTTCTCTGGGCCTCCTTCAGGTTGCATTTAAATCAACTTTGACAGAGCATCCAAAGGAAACTCTGGTCCTATGGGTTATTGGGGAATCTTGCACAACTCTTGGGGGGCCTCAATAGGAATATACGTAGGGTATTATGGTCACACCACCAATAATGTAGCATAACTGACAACGTTGGAGAAGGGTCTTATTTTAGCTGACAAAAAGGATTACTTAAGGATCCATATAATTAGGGATTCCAAAATGGTGTTGTGGATGACACAAGCTACTATTGACGACTCTCCCATCCGCAAAATTGCCAAAAGTTGGCATCTCGAAGCCCAACTAGCAAGAAAAAAACATCTCTTGGAAAGGTTTGAATACGCCACAAAAGGGCATGTCTTTTGGGCTAGCAATAAAGTGGTCTATTGGTTGGCTAATCAAGGGGTGATGAACCAACACAGATAATTTTCCATTATGTGGCATGTCACTTTAAGTGTCTTTGATTTAGACCCTGGTGAGCTGCAAACTCTTTAAGATCTCCTTCAAGCTTACTCATATTCCCCCGATGGGAGTGCACATATGATGGTACAAGTGGCATGTGATCGACCATCCTGGCCTGCCTCCCCTCCACGTGTGTATTAATGCCCCAATGATGAAAATACCCGACATTTACTCGTGGTACGTGAATTGGCTTAGTTCGACAGTTTGGGCAATGAATTTGGGTGGTAAGGAATTTGGAAACGGTCGGGTCTATGTCTATGATGCTTCATTGGGGATCAGGACTTGGGTGAGGAGCATAGACGATGTTTGGAGTTGCTTGGCATGGATTGGCATCAGTCTCCTAATATGCCCTTGAGAATCTGGTACATAGACTTTCACGGTTCGGTTTTTCTTCCTCGCTTATGTTGGAAACAAGGCTATTTCATTACTTCACTAGTTCTTGGCTCCTCTCCCACTCGCACGAACCATTGCAAGTATGTATAGGTGTGTGGGCTCAATTGGTATTTGGTATCTTATGCTCTGAATTTGGATATATCTTTTGACCCAAAGATATTTCTAGTTTCTCGACCAAAATTATACATAACAATAACTAGATTTATTTTTAAATAGGGCCAACATTAAATTAAAAATGTTAAATGTTGAACATTACATGTTAAATGTTTATGTTTACCTTTATGTGTACGTTTAATTTTACGTTGACATATCTACATGAGATCTAACCCCATATTGGGCTATAGAGCGCCTCTTGGTACAATAATTATTTATTTATTTTTATTTATATAATTTGACAAAGTCAAATGTATTAATTCAAAATTATAATCATTTATTATTATTATTTTTTGTGTACTCTCACCTAGTCAAAATAACCCCCTAGGGGTAACTTAATTGGTGATGGTTGTGTAAATGAAATATTATGTTCGAGGAGATATGGTCTTCAAATCCCCTCGATTAACTTGTGTGTAGAAGGGAAAAATGTATGTGCCTAGAGTTTACAATGCTAGTGGTTGTAATCAACCTTGTGTCAGGAGACTACAAGACTAACTCATTTGTCAATTCTTCTCTCTCTCTCTCTCTTCATATCTTTTCTTTGTCACTACTATCCCAATTGGCTTTGCAAGGTCCTCAAATCATGCATTTATCCATGCCAAACCAAATATTTTTCCATATCTAGGGTTCTATTAGTGGATGAAAAAACAATGCATGTTTCTCTGTGTCTCAACTATTTATCATATTCCATGAGTTACTCATATATGATAACCATGACGCCTATAGTGCCATAAATGTAACCCTCACACTTATTGATGTGAATTCACTTTGTTGAAATTCGAAAGCATCATCCTTATGTGATGTAATGTTTACAAATTCCTTACCCTGTTGATCTGGTAATCGCCCTATGCGGGACATCAGTTAAAGATTTATTAAACAAAAGGTATTACAAACTCATGTGCTGGTGTGTGTTCTATGTTATTTAAGCAACAGATCGATCAGATTGCCAATACACAGACATTTAAATGGAAAGGCAATAGAGAAATATAACAAGCAATCACAAAGACACAAGTAATTTTTTTAAGGAGTTCACCCTATTCTCCAGGGCTACATCTCTGGTCCAGCTTTCAGTGGTGGCCTTGTTTTATTGTGCCTTTAGTAGAGAATTACAATGCAGGGACTCAATGTGAGTTCTCCTGAAGCAGGTTTTGCTTGGCAGGGTGGTTCTTGGATTTCCTAAGCCACTGGAGTGCACAGACTCTTCTTCTTCCTACCAACTCTGTGAACTTCGGGTCTACAATGGATAGAGCCAAATGTTATACTCAGTTTGGACAGATTCCCCTCTGGGATGGCTTGAATCTTCAAGCTCTCGTGCTCGATGTTGTCACTAGTTAGCTTGGCCCTCTATCTCTTTCTGCTCTTCTCTTGCTTTTCTACCTTCTTCCCTATGTATCCTGTCCTCCTCTCGGGATTGTGGTCTTTTTTCTCATCTCTCAGACTTAACTCCGACTTGACTGTGTATTCTATCTCTATTCATGGCTTTTTTTCATTCGAACCAATGCCCGCTCAGTTCCTCTTCCACCTCTGTCGATTCACCTTTTGTAGTTGCACTTCGAGTTCCATGTTCGGCGTTAGCATGAACATTCAGGGAGTGGCCACATGTCCCCCTCCAAACAACGCCAGCCTACTCATCAGTTCATTTCTCCAGTTGCGTCGTGGATGCGTCCTTCCTCCACCGTGGAGGTTAAATGGATTCCAAATCCCTTTAGAACGTGGCTTAATTCCCTGTCAATTTCACTTCTTTCTATCGTGCACAATCTCAACCGTCTCATCTGGGCTCCTCCAGATCCAAAGTCATACGTACGTCCCACGCGGTTGATTTTCTTGACCAATAACACGCGATCAATGGCAGTTTTGTCTCACCTCCGCCGCCACGTGTCGATCGTTGAGTGGGATCACTCCACTTTCTCCAAAACCATTTACCATTTGACGACACCCCAATCAATACCACCGATTTTCCAGAGTCCGGGTCCCGCCTTCGTACTTTAGCGCTTTTTGTTTCTCCGCCCGCGATTCTTCGACTCCCAACACAACCAAGTTCTTAAGGCTCCAACATTTTGGCCCTATTCGCCTAGCGATGCGTGATTAGTGCCGCTAATTGTGCATCGCAAATCACCTCCTTCTCCCAATCTGGGTCTCCTAGTGGCTATTTTGACCTCCTGTGTAGTCTCCATGGGCCTCGGTCAACGTGCTTTGACCGAGGTCCTCGTCGTTCCACGGTAGCTGCCATTGCCACTGGTTCAGGGTGTTTTTGATGCTATTTTGGATTCTTCAAAGATTTCTTTCATCCTGATACAGTCATGGTTCTTTGATAATATTTTATGGATCCAATTTGGATCACGGCCTTCCCAGTGAAAGAGCTTTTGGACCACCAAAAATTGGTTTACTTCAAGCATCGACTAAGTGAGGAAATTTTTGTCTCACTTGCCCAATCTCAATCCACTTCGCACTACTCGGCTTTGAACCTTTAAGCCCAATCCTTAGGAATTCTACTTTTCCATTGAGTGTCGTCCTTACCTTCTTGTCCAGCACTATGTCTTCCCATAATTCATTAAGATATTCAAGTAGCAAGTCATCAACAGAAGGTAATTGACTCTGCTTTTTAGGGTCCTCAATCATTGAAGGTTCAAAAAACCTCAAGCAATCTGCGTTTACGACTGATTAGATGTGCATGTAAGCTGGTAGACCAAGGTGAAAAGCATTTTCACCAATCTTCTCAAGTATCCTGAAGGGTCCATACCCCATAGGTTTTAGATTTTTACTTTCACCTTGCATCATGTCCTTGCTAATATACAACCAGACTTGGTCTCCAACTTGAAAACTATGCTCCATCCGATGCTTATCATGCCTAGCCTTGTACTTGGCTTGGCTCTTTTCCAGCTGTTCTTGTACTACTTGGTGGATCTCCTGGATCTGTTCAATGAACCCAGTTGCCTTGTCCACATCTCTTTGTCTATCAACCATCGTATCTTTACCTAAGACAAAATCCATAGGAGACCTTGGTATGAAACCAAAACAGGTCTCAAAAGGAGATCTCTGTGTAGAAGAGTGTTTGACTCTATTGTAAGCATGCTGCACATAACACAAGTGTTCATCCCAAATCTTAGGGTGTTTGTTGCAATATCCTCTTAGTAACTAGATCACTGTCTTGTTAACTACTTCTGTCTTGCCATCTATTTGTGGATGAAAAGTTGTGCTTTTCTTTAACTTGGTGTCCATTAGTTCACACAGACTTGACCAAAAATTCCCCACAAATCGAGTGTCTCAATCGAATACAATAGAAGTGGGTAATCCAAAATGAACCCATACATGTTCAAAGAACAATTTTGCAGTTTGTTCAGCTGTAATCTGTTTACGATAGGGTATCAAAATACACATTTTGCTAAACCTATCCACAACAACATATAGATAATCATGACTTTTCTTTGATTTAGGCAGTCCTCCAACAAAATCCATGGAAATGCTTTCCCAAGGGTGAGAAGGAACTGGCAAGGGAGTGTACATGCCTAGTTTTCTGTTGCTGGGCTTGCTTTTCGCACACATAGCATATCCCTTTACATATCTAGAAACTGTCTCACTCATTCTTGGCCAATAGCAGAACCTTTGCAGCTGTGCAACTGTTTTAC
>APFE031708601.1:4561-44762 GCA_000404065.3 Pinus taeda
TCGTGTAAATGCACATTTGGAGAGATTACTAGAAAAGGCAAATCGTGACAAAGCGCTGCTACGCCACATGAAGACACACTATTGGGCAAGACTGCATGTTTGTAAGGCTAGAAACAAAATCCTCCAACGAAAGCTGTCAGAGGCCCGGAAGAAGAAGAAAAGGACAAATCCACTCTCCATCTTGGCTGAAGCATCCCTCACTCATCATGGTACTGATCAGCATTGATCTAGCATCAAAATATGAAAATTTTGAAAATTTTGGGGCATTTTAATTTTTTGTGCAAATTACAGGTTTTTCCCGTGTCATGTCCGCGTCCCGAGCGCGGATGTTTTGAAGGACTGCTCGGAATTTTGAAAAATTGGCATTTTTGGAAAGGACATGCAAAGAGAAAAATTACCAATACTTGGGAGAAGCTTGATTTTGAGATTTGAGCCTCCAAAAGCTCAAAATACATAAAAAAAATGACTTTTTGCCCACTTTTTGAGTTGCAGAAAGTGACCTTGGGAGAAATGGTTTTTGAGGGGGCAAAACAACTCCAAATTCAGAAATTCCACTTGGGATGGAAAGTAGACAGACCAAGCTTTCCAATGACCCATCTTGCACCTGATTTGGACCAGTGGAACCCACTCAAAAGTTGCTGCAAAGGTGCACGGACATGAGAGCCAGGGGGCGCGGACATGAGAGCTAACTTTGCCAGAATTGATTTTTTGGTCAAAAAACACTGTTTTGACTATGGTTGATTATTTTTACTTGTAGATGATGGATAAATGTAATATTTTCATGGCACTTTAATAGATTTTACCTCTCTTTACTCTTCTAAAAGCTTCCTTGATGTAAAAAGTGAATAATTAATGCATGAATCAGTTAGCTAAGTAATAGAGGCAAGTTGTTGAGCTGCCTATTATCTAGTGCTTAGTTTGGAATTAGTTCAAACTGCTCCTAGAAGGATGAGCTCGACCCCTAGAGGCAAGGGAAGAGGTTAGATTGCCTATATTATGTGTTTTCTTAGTCATTTTGAGAGGTTGGAAGGTTGGACTCTTGAGGGAGAAAGTTTTCATTGTATATTGTACATCTATCTTTGCAATTTCAAGAGGAAGAAGGCCAGGGTTTTGCAGACATCCTTGTGGATTCTTGTGGATTTTAGTGTTGATGGTGTGTTCTCTACATGTTCTTGTAAGTTTGTTTATGTATTCTACATCTCTCTTTTGCTTCTATTTGGACAGATGAAGTGGTAAATTTTGAATACATGCTTTGACATGCTCAGCTTTTTAGTTTGTTCCAAATTTATGTTTTCTGCTATCTAGAGAGGATTCAAATGGTTATTTGCCCTCTTTAGCTCCTTCTCTATCATCCCTGATCATCCATCTCAGATTAAGGCATCAGCGCTCACTCCTACCTTGCCCCAAAGATCCCCCTGCAAAAACTGTGCTCAATCCCCACACCCTGAATTGCACTCCTTCCAATTGCCACCAAAAAACCAAAAAATCTTTAAATCAACCCCCCTTATCAATTTACTAGCCTAATATCTTTGATCCTAATTGGTCAGCTTATCATATTGAAAGATCTACCGAATCTGACCCGAGAGAGCCTTCTCATACCTCGTAGGGCTAGCTACGAGGTGAAATGGTTTGATGTAGCCTTGAGAGTTTGTCTATTTCAGCCTAGGTGAATTCCAAGCGCTAACAGAGTCTAAAGTGTCATTACATCTTTAGGTGAATAATAGAGGATGGACAATGTTGTAGATTGTTGTTGTTAGTATGTCTCATGGTATATCCTACATTGCTAGACCATGGCTTGATTATGTTTTGAGTGTTTCAGTCAACTCTTATAACATGTGGCATCCTATAGAGAATTTAACCATTGGATCCACCAAGAGTTCCGTACTAGTTAAATCCATTAAATAGAGCACATGTTCATGCACCAATGATCGCCGATTGTTCATGAGTGTACACGCCTGCCTAGAAGAGGCACAAGCTTTAACAAAGTTGGGGTTTGACCCAGTTTTATCCCTTTTTACCAATACACACTTTCAAAATGGCTTATATTCTCATTTCAGAGGAGTTTGACCAGTGTAGTATACTGTGGAAAGCTCTTGGAGAGGACTATCCAACCATACCTTTTTGCATAGTCATTTGATTGTCATAACTTCAACATATTCTTATTAATCTTCAGGCCATCATGCCTCCTTTAAGATCAGTGATGTGTCAACAAATTATCAATCATATTCCAAGGCATATTACCCCCCTTGACATCCAAGACATCACACCTCCTTTTTACATCAATTCCATGACATTGGTTGTCATCAATGACAACACTATTCCCAACAGAAGATGCAATCCCAAGAAAGATGCTTCAACTATGGACATAAGAGTTTAGTCTGTTAAGCCAAAGAGTCCAATTCTATTTCCTTTGTTAGATATCCTTATGTATATGAATAATCCTCCTTTCTTCCAATTATCTGTTGGGAATCACGATCTCTGTTACACCAAAACCCACAGGTGTTAGTCAACGATCACATCGCCAGAGATAATGATTCACGAGAGGTAGTTAGTGCATGTTGTGAAACACACAGGGAGAATTGGTTTATCCAATGTCCAAAAATCCCCCCCCCCCCCAAATGTGAGACGGGTGTGTATCAAACTTGTGATCTACGCTTAGATACCACTTGTTGGGATTCATGATTGTTGTTACACCAAAACTCGCAAGTATTAGTCAACAATCACATCACCAGAGATAAGTATCTACAAGAGGTAGTTAGTCCATGTCGTGAAATACATGGGGAGCATTGGTTTATCCACTGTCCAACATGATCTCCCTCTATCTTAGTTTCCCAAAAAAGAATACCCATCCAAAAGTAATTCCTCAATAAGAGAATGCCATTTGTTTTCCATTATTATTTATTTTAAGCTATCTCTCCCATTGATTGCAGAGCTTAGTTACAATAAAAACATGGAGTATTTAGATTGTCCAAAAAAATTTAACATTTGTAGATCCTTCTTTCGATGTTTTATTTCTTCTTCCTATACTTGAAAAATAAGTGTGTAATAGCCTTGTTACATTTCACTAGCAAGGACAATTTTTTTGTGACCAACTCATTGTTCCATTGATTTAATTTCATGATTTCTTCTCTACTCTCATCTTGCATTTATTTAAGACCAATTAAACAAATATGTTTGGGTAGGGCTATCTTTGATAGGACTTGAATGTGGAAGACTGTAATCTTCCATAATGTCCAAAGCTAAATTTTGCAATCCCGAACAACAATGATTAGCTTCTTCAATCCAGTCATTTATATTTGATCATTATATTGCCCAACCATCCAAGGATACTTAAATCTATAATTTTTCCTCCTTGGTGATTTTGCGTATAGTAACTATATTTTATTTTATCCGTCACTTTTTTACTTTATCAAATGAATCTTGTGTGGCTTCATTATCATCTATTTTCAATTTGACTTGATCAATAGATTTAAGAAGTTCATGATAAAAATTGTGTTTTTTCTTACCTTCTTGAACAATTTCTCCTAAATATTCTCAATTGGAAATTGATTGGAATAAATTCCGTTTTGAAAAAAATAGTATCAATTTTCTCAATTTGTATTTGTTCTAATTATCCTTATAGAGTATTGATTTGTTGTTGGAAACTCATAGACATTGTTTCCAAATTCATTTCATTTTATCTTTTTTTCTTCTTCATAATTTAAATTTCTTTAGTAAATTTCAATTTTATGGCATCTATCTCCTGCTAGTGCTTTAACTGTTCCTCTATGGAAATAAGAGAAGGTTTTCAATTTAGCTGATCAATTTATTTTTGATATGATTTCTCTAATTATTCCTTTTGATTAGTCATTTTTTCCCACATTCACAAACCATGCATTTGCAAAATCCCCTAGGGATAACATAGTTTCTTGGTATACTTTCTCTAGTAGTCTACCAATTGAATTCCAAAACAAATATTGATGAGATGATTCCTCCCATATAACACATGTTTTTATTTCTCTTGATCTTCTATTTACTACCATTTTCTTTTATTTTTTAAAATATTATCCCGATGAAATAACAATCTCCTCAATATGACCTAATTGATTTAAGTTTAAAATGGAAGGAGTTAGAAGCCCGCTTTAGGAAACCAAAGGTGTAATAATACTTGCATTAGAAATTATTTTAGTTAAGTCAGTAACAATATTTTCAGTGATGATGCCTTGTGAAGGACCATTATCAAGCTTAGTTGAGATTTCTAGGTGAGTAACCATAGGGTGTGGATTTTTCTCTTGATTAGAAGTGATTTGCACAACTTCTTGATTTACTTACTTAGTTTCAACATTAACCAATGTATCCATAAACTTATCAATGCCATTTTCTATATATTGATTCTATTGGGTATCCCGAGTTTCTTGGATAACAATATTTTGTTCAATGATTAGTGTTGTAGAACCACCGTTTCCCTCTTTAGGTGTATTTATTGTGCGATCAAATTTGTCTTTTTTAGATGTTTATTATTGGAGTAGGATTGTGTCATGTTTTCCCATTTCTTGGATAGGTTCCTATGTAACCTATTCTTTCTCTTTTTCCATTTCAACTTGATCATTCTTTTTCATTTTTAATAGGCTATATAATCATTTGTCTATTATTATACACCTTTCTTCTAGGAAAGCTCAAACTCTTTCCTTTTGAAAATGAATAATTAAATTTCTCTCCTTTGGATTAATGATACTATATATTTTGGAAAATACTTTTGCATAATCCTTAGTTCTCTCAAACAAAAATTCATATGGGCTTTCTTCATGTATGTAAGACTTGTGATATATAACTTATTTTAAATGAAACATTGACAATGTCATAAGGATCATGCCTCTAAAGATTTATGTTGTAAATCCAAACCTCTTCCATCATTTTTTATTCTACATTGGCATGCTTATGATCTAATAAAGAATAAATTCTTGCTTTGATTAGAAAAGTAGGCCATAACCTTTTTGAATTTTGCCTCAATTATTTAGTAATACCAAGAATACTTGTTTGATAAGAAATTCATCTTATAGCTAACATCTCTAGTATATATATTATTGTAGTAGGTGAGGACCTATTCCATAACCAAATATCCTAAAATAAGAAAAAAATCATTGATGTACCAACCCTTGGAAATTTGCAGAGAATATTTTACTTCTTGGAAAGCATTGGAGCAAGTTCATCAATGAACATTTCTTATAGTGGAGCTATGAAAAAGTCACATATATCATAAAAATAATTCATGTATCTTTTGTTTCACATAATGTAATAGGAGATATGAACAAGTTGTTCATCTAATGTCCAACTCCAACTCAACAAAGGGAATGAAATTGTAGCACACACAACATCAACTTAGTATGTTGACATAAAATCATCATACTTCAAAGTGAGGGGAAACCTTCACTAATTTTTTACTACATGTATAATATTTGAAAATTGTATCTATGCCCAATTGAAAATTATTCCCTTCTTAACTACTTGGTGCAATAAGAGCACCCACTCCAACTTACAGTGTTGGGGGTTATTCTCTCTATAAAGTATGCATATCATGGTGATTAACATGAGATGTGGTATTTTGAACACATGGATTTGGTAAACCCTATTCAATTTAATTATAAAAGAGCCTCAAGTCATGATAGAAGTCTTTAATCAAGTTTGTCATTTCCCTCTTTTTGGCCTTCAATTTAAAAAACTATCTATCTACATAGACTTAAGAAGTATCCACTTTATATATCTTTGAAAGGTCTCTAGGTCTAAAGATCCTATATCTCTATTAATATGATAAAAAATGGTGCTTGAGTTCTAGTATAGGTGTGAGTTAGAATCCATCGTACCATATCATAATAGGCTGGATGATTGGCCTTGTAGCCACTTTCTACAAACCAATTTTTTTGATGTCTTTGAAGTGATCTTTATCTTATTCATATTAATCTTAGAAATTTATTGTTTTTGTATACTCTTTCATTTCATCCTAGTTAGGGCAATCATTCATTCTCGTTTTGTAAGTTGTATCAAAGTGGAAAGTTGCATTAGGAGTTTTCTCCTCACTGATCTCTTTATCTTCCGAGCCTTTGATTCCTAATTGTTTTCCCTTTTGTTTAGGTTCAAGAGCTTTGAATTTCTTAGCTTTCCCTCTTTGAAGCATTGTTTCTATAAAAATAAATTTTATAAGCAAAATTAAAAAACCCTATTTCAAGATTAAACTACAATTCTAGACTATAAAAAATAAATAAATAGATGAAAGTTCCTACAAAAGTACGATATTATGAAGGATTAAAACCATAAAGAAATTAAATTTTGAAGCAGAAATTCACTAAGCACATTTAATTTTTCTTCCCGTTGGAAAAAGTCGTAATTTTCATTAAGCAAAGAAAATTACATTTTGTAGATGCAAAATCATATGTTGTACGTGGGGCTTAAAGCCCATCCAGTTTGAGTAATCAAAATAAGAGGTGTACTCCACGTAGGGAGACACTGTTCTGTTATTGAGATTGCAATTAAAGATAAGTACTTACTCTACGTAGAGAGATCAAAACTACCATATATAAGTCTATTTTCATTGTGCATATATATAAAATTATATAAATAAAAAATATTTTCAGGCTCCTTCTGAGCTAGTTAATCTGATATGTCTATAAATGGTTGATGATAGTACTGATGGAAGGTTCCATCCTTCTGCTCCAGTATCCTCCACGTTCCTATAGGCCTATGCGCTGCTTCCTTGGATAGAAAATTGACAACTGTGTTCCACTCCCTGTATATGTGATGACAAATAAATGTGTCAAATAAATTTATAAGTCTATGGACTTCTTCCATGATATGTCTTAAAGAATATGGATTACAATTTTCATTTTATTTATCCAATTGCATACAATTTTTGAATCTCCAAATAGGTGTAAGTTTTTGCATTGTTTTTCCAGTGCAAATTGTATGGTATATTTTGCTGTGATAAGCTCAGCAAAATTGTTAGTGCCTCTGCCCAATCCCATTTTTATTTTGTAATAATGGGATGCTGAAAGGTGTAGTATTGCACCTCCCCCACATCCTGTGTCTTGTGTTGAGCTGTCAAAATATGCCCAGGGATGTGTATGATTTATGTTTTCTAGAATGATATGCCTGGGAGTAGAGCTAGATTCATCCTTCGGAATGAGATGGTAGTCAACTAGTATGCGGGTTATGATAGTCGACCAATGGGGGTCGGGGGGGGGTGGGGGAGTTTTGAAAAATATATCTTATTTCGGGCAATCCAAATGGCCCAGCAAGTAAGAATGGGAATATTTCTGGCTTTTGTCGAGGGGGCGACAGTCCACCATGCTTCCCAGGCTTCACGAACTGACATGCCCTTCCATTGTGGAAGCGAAGGTATATGAGAGAGTATAGAAATCCATAGCTCTTTTATGGATGGGCACAAGAGGAAAAGATGATCCACGGTTTCATTGTCTACTTTACATAGGCTGCACCAGAAGGGTCCATGAAAGGATATTTTGCTTAAATTTTCTCCTGTGGGGATCTTGTGCCTCAAAATGGTCCACATGAGGAGTCTCGTTCTGTGTGGTGCTTTTAATTTCCAAATGCTGATCCACCATGTTTCGCACAATGGAGGTTTCTTTTAGTCCATTAGGGCTATGTAACCTACTTTTGGTGAGTATTTCCCATGTTTAGCTTGTGCCCAGATTAACTCATCCTCCCCTTCCTGTATTCTGATGTGAGATCCAGTAAGGGCCTCTGTGTATTCTTTCCAATGCTGCTGCCATAGCTGAGGGATCTGCAACCCTCCCAGATTTCTAGGATTTTTGTGTAAATGTAGAGCGTTCATTGTTCGCTATATGGCTAAAGTGTGTGATCCCTCTAATAGTGAGATGTGTTCTAAGCTCCTCAGGGAGCCTGTGAGTGTTTCTACATTCGATCCAGGGATCAATCCCAATTCCGACCATTTCTCCCGACTGTATTCTCCATGTGAGACCATCCCTAATAGGGGGCATTACTTGTAGAAATGCTTTCCATATTTTTTATTTTCCAGCATAATTCCACTGAGGTTGTCGTAGCCATTCCATGAGGTTTAGAGGAGCTATGTATTTAGAGATGGCTATCATTGTCCATAAACTATGTGATGTGATTAGCTTCCACCCTAGTTTGGCCGCCAGGGCTGTAGAGAAAGTTCCTAGGCTTCTAATTCCCCGTCCTTCCCATTTCTTTGGGAGAGCTAGGGATTCCCAGTTGGTCCAAGAAAAAATATTTCACGGCTGCTTCCCTTTCCGCAAGAATCTGCAACATAGGTTTTTGATTCTTGTAAGGATTCCCCTAGGTATCCATCCTAAAGACATCCAATATATTGGGGTTGCTTCTAGAACTTCTTTGATGAGGATCAACCTTCCTACTCTCGATAAATATTTGTGGTACCAAATGTTAAGCCGTTTTTCCATTTTGGTGATGAGCCTGATCCAATCTGCGTTCTTATATCCAAGGGGATTTAATCTGTAACCCAAGTATTTGAGGCCCTCCTCCAGTTGCTATAGGGTATAGGGAAATCTTCGCAGGGCATAATGTATCTCGTATGGAGAACACCCTATAGCCGTTATAGTAGACTTTGCATTGTTCACCATCATGCCTATGGCCGATAGGAAGATAGAGAAAGTGTTAAGTAGAGAAGTCAAATCACCAATACTCCCATTAAGGAAGAGAAGCACATCGTCTACAAAGAGCAAGTGCATCAATGTGCATCCATCTGTGATCTGGATACCTCTTAGCCTACCCCATCGGTGTTCCTCCTTTAAGATGCAACTGAGACCTTCCATGATGAGTAAGAAACGTAACGGGGACAGTGGGCATCCCTGCCTAATACCTCTCTCAGAGTGAAAGAAGGGTGAGGCCGCCCCATTTATAAGAACACTGAATGATACATTAGTAATGCAACACATAATCCACCTTATGAACTCATATGGAAAACCTAAGTGTGTTAAGATCATTCTAATATATAAACAATTTACTCTATCAAAGGCTTTCGAGAGATCTACTTTAAGGACCATACCTTTATGTTTCTGAGTCTGAATAGAGTGAAGGGTTTCTTGTGTGGCTCCGACAACCTCATGGATCTGTCTATTCTGTAGGAAGGAAAATTGTTCAGTTGAGATGTGGTTGGACAGGATCGGCCAGAGGCGATTGGCTATGATCTTGGAAATGATCCTGTAGATACAGTTACACAAGGAAATGGGCTGAAAGTCATTGAAAGAGGTGAGATTGTCAGATTTGGGTATGAGAGCAATGAAGGTTAAGTTGTAGGCCTCATACATTCTTCCACTAGATCTGCACTTTTCAATAACTTTTAGGAGGTCCCCTCCTAGAATTTCAAAGAAATCAATGTATAATTCCACATTCCATCCATCCGGACCTGGGCTTTTGTCTCGTTTGAACCATTTTAGGGTGGCTTCCAGTTTTCCCAAGGTGACTTCCTTTGTCAATTCCAAAACATCCTCCTGGTCAACGAACCTTGGAAAAAACTAATATGTTCAAATGATTTCAGCTAGAGTAGCATTTGGAGGAGCCTTGTATATGTTCCTAAAATGGGCTGTAGCCAAGGCTGCTAATCTGGGGAAGGTATTCACTATTTCACCTTGTTCATCTGCTAGTTGCCAAATTGTATTTATCACTTTGCGCCCATTCGCGAATTTTTGGTAGAACTTAGTATTATAATCCCCTTCCTTAAGCCAAATGGCTTTGCTTCTCGGTGGCCAGCTTTCCTCCCTATCCTTGAGTATCTGACTTCTCTTAGCCAGAAGGGAGGTTAGATGGTCTTTATGTTCTGGGGAAGAGTATATCCCACCATGTTCATTCTCAAAAGCCTTTATTGCCTCTTCAGTCGTCTTAAGGATAAGGTATTCTAGGGTTCTCCTTTTGTGTGTCCATATTTTAGAGATATTCTTAAGTTCTCTCAGATTTTGTGAAAAACCTTCTGAGATTTTCCTTCCTGCCGCAGGGGGGTGAGCCTTCCAGAATTCGATGACTATTCTGATGTAGTCTGTGTCTCTTAGCCATGTAGAGTTGAATTTGAAGGGAGAATTTGGTTTGTACATACCACCCCTTATTTCCAAATAGATCGGCCTATGATTCAATAAGCCCCCTGAAACAACCCACTGTTTAACTCCTTGGCCCATGTTCAACAGGTGCTCCTTGATGAGGAATCGATCTAACCTCCTGGAGAGGCTGTCCTCGCCTGATCTATTGTTTTTCCATGTAGGTTGAATTTTGGAGGAGGGGATATCAATAAGATTATGTTCCTCCAGTTTGGTCTCAAATAATTCCAAGAGGTTATCTCTTTGTGCACTATGCCCCCATGATTTCGTGAATCCAATGGAGAATTTTAGCCCCCCCCCCCCCAAGATGAGCTTATCCTTTTGAAGGATGTGAGATTTTAGCAGCATGTTCCAGTATTCTTCCCTATTGTGACAGGGGCCATAAATTTTAATAATCCTAAGCTCCGTATCAAGTTCAGAAGAGTATATGTCTGCTCCTATGTGTCTTGAGCTTCCCCAAATGTTACAGATTTTGATGGAGCGGGTGTCCCAGAGCCAATCCCCCAAATTGACCAATTGCATCTAGAGCGTGAAAAGTCCATCCAAGTAGCCATGATTCAAGAAGGTGAATGATGACACTAGCCTGTCCTAGGGTTTCTTGTAGGAAAAGGATATCAAAGGGTTTAGATATAAATAATCTTCTCATGACTAATTTTTTGTCAGGGCTAGGCAACCCTCTACAGTTGAAAGATAACAACTTCATGGAGGGGGGTGCACTAGGGTATTCACTGCTCTAAGTACCCAGTTGATGGAATGTTGTCTGCCAAAAACAATCTCTTCCCTGGATTGTAGCTTGGATTTTGATAAGAAGGAGGGTCTACCTCAAGGTTGCTTGAGAGGTGGGGGAGAGGAAATCAGGCCAATACCGAGGGTATCAAGAACTTGTGATCGAATTCGAGAGTGAAGGGGGTATTTGGTGGATGGAGGGATATGTGGAGGGGTGGATGCAGGGATGGAGGAGATGGCTTGGGGGTCCTCAGGAAATGATGGCGGGGTGCAGGAGATGGTGGGGGAGGAGCGTTTAATGGGGATTCCAGAGATATGGGAGAGTTAATGTTGTGGATAAAGGGCTGAACATTATTTCAATCAATGCAATGTGATGAGGCAGTAGAATAAGCAGAGGAGGAAGTTGAATTCAACATACCCGTGGAGAATGCAGCCTCAGTAGCCACCCTTGCTCTCGTCAGGGGTGGAGAGGGTGGTCTGAAAGGTGCTTTCCCATTCTTCTTCCTAGCCTCCTTTGAAGGTGCCTTCTCTGCATCTGTTTGTGCCAAGTTTGCTGCTTCTTCAGCCGAGGGGGGGCTACCTTGTGATTGTGAGATTTTCCGCAGAATTACCTTCGACTTTGCTCCATCTCTCGCCTTCCTATTCAAAGGGTAGTGCTTGAAAAGATGTTCCACCTTGTCGCATCGTCTGCAACGAAATGAGACTCCTTCATAATCCAGGGTTTGTTGTAGGGAGAAATTTCTCCATTGCAATGTGATATGCTCTTGGAGGCCACCCCAGTGTCCAGATGAACTAGAATCCTAGCATAATCCATCATGCTAGTAGCCAGATAAGATCTATCATGCTCTAGATAAGTTTCAAGTGTGTTGCCGATGCGTCGGAAAATGTCCTTCGACTAGAATTGGAGGGGTAATCCCAGGAGCTGAACCCAAATAGGACCAACTCCTATCTGTTCTTTTTCTAGATAAAAAAGAGGGTTCCATCGACAGAGGAGGACTGGAGCATGTTCAAAGTGCCGGAAGGAAGATAGGACCCAATTTGTGTGCGCGGCTCTGGCGAAGCGTAGAGCGAACCAACCCCTAACAAACGTTTGAACAAAGGGAAGGTCGACTAGGTGCTGCCCCCATACCTCAAAGGTCCATAGCTTTAGTCGAGCCGCTATGTAGCTTCTGCCACAAATCCTTCCCACTAGCACGTGGTCCGCTGTGTCCATGGTATCGCCCCACTGGATATATTCCCCTAGCCTGATAATTAAATCTTCGCCTTTGGATTTGAAGCACTTGCACTTCTTTTTTAGTCTAGCAGTGTCTTCGGGGGCATCCGTTCATTCCTCTAGTTGAGAAGGGTTTGAGGGAGGGTTTTCAGTGTAGAAATGATTGTCCGTAGGGATAGGTTCCAAAAGCGGGGGGACTGCCGAGTAGCTACCTGATGGAGGTGTCGCAGATGCTGTGGCTTGAGGGTTTCCTTGAGCCGAATTCTAGTGTCCCAGGGGTTAGCTTAGAGAGCCGTTAGATTGGGGGGGAGGGGGTTATGCAAAGAATCAACCGTAGGGTTAGGGTGAAAGCAGGTGGACGCAAAGTTAACAGCAGAAGGTGACTGTGGTGGTGAGGATGGTACCGACCATATTGGAGGAGGCTCAGAGAAGGTCACGGTGGAGTAGGAGGGTCCCGAGATTGAGGGTAGTCCAACAATGGTAGCCATTAGATCACAACAGAAGGGGAGGAGGTCTTCCACGATGGAGTGAGGAGTTGTCTAGATGTTAACGTCCTCCAACAGGTCCTTCGAGTAATCCACTAGGTCTAGCTCCATGCCTGTTCTGAGAAGTTCTCTGCCAGCTGCCTCCAAGACTATCGTAACTGTTGCCATAATAGTATGTCGGGAATCGATAGGTATGCAGTAAACAGGGTAGAGGACGAGTTTTACAACAACATTATGGTATGCTTGGTTAGGTTACGAGAACCGCCATAATGTAGGTAGCTGGAAGCACCACATGGCGATAGCTAAGGTAGGTATGGTGCAGGTAGGGTGCAGGCATGGCGCTGTTAGACTACAGAACCCTAATCTTTTTTAGACAGGTGCTGCAGCTCCATCCCACTCAATCCTTCGCATACAAAGTACATTTAATATGCAAAGGAAAAGATAAATAACTCAATGATAGCAGAATGATATGCATAATAACTAATTCCTTATCATTGAATTATTATGAATAAATAAACCTTTTCATTTATATATAAACCAATGTATTCACACAAAATTTCAAATTAAATTTGACACTAACAATTAAATTTTCATTGAACTCTTTAACATGTGTGATGAATGGGAAGATATCTGGTATCTATGTGTATCCGAGGTATGACAATTTCAATTTAACCTAGTTGCAGATATGATAATTATAGTAGTAAAAGAATATTTATATTATATATATTATATATATATTTATATATATATATATATATATATATATATATATAGATATATTTATGTCAACATTGTGTGCACTTATGTGAAATCCAATTATGTCCATGTATACAACATTCGACAAATATTGTAATGTGCATATAATTATTTCTCCTAGATTCAGATAGAATCTTATGAAACTAGATAAAGAGAAAACATTATAAAATATATCTAGTATCTAGGTATGCATGTAGTGTGCAATTAGTGCTTTGTCCTGGATCCAGATTCAATTATTCAATCTTCAATCCTAGCATAATATTTAATTTTAAAAAGCATTTTTTTAGATAAAGTTTCGTTTTTTCGAGGTATCTAACATCTAAGTGTCCATGATGTAATATGTTGGGTTGTGTTATATTCTTTCCACGACTAACCTACGTAGTGAACCAGGGGGTTAGGGGCAGCGCCCCGATAAATTTTTTTTTGGACCCTATATTAGGTTGGGCGAACCTACCTATGGTTTTCAGTCCATGGTTTTGGACGCGATGGTTTTCGGTCCATGGTATTGGATGCTTCGGCATGTATAAATATGTATTGTAACATTGAAAGGAATATAATGAAAAATCAAGCTGGTGGTCTCGGTTTTGAGATCCAGTGGGAAATCTCTGTGTATATGTGTTTTATGTGTTATGCTCTCGCATTTTTATTTTTCCTGTGATTTAGAATTCGTATGTAGGTAATTTCTGTACGGGGTTAAAACCTACACACGCTACCCGCCAACTTTGTAGTCACTCACTGATTCACCCCCACGGGTAGAACCTGAAAGAGAAATGGGGCACCATGTCTCAACAATCCTGTGAGAAAGTAAATATCATTGATCAATAGCACTTTGTCCCCTATGTGAAAAACCTGTTCTGCTGGATCCCATGAATGAACCAACAACTGAAATAGTTCTAACTGTTGCCTCATCCCAAATAACCTGAAATATTTGAGTAACCCACAATCCCTGAGGGCCTCAATAGTATCAGGATCATTTAAGGCAACCATATCCTGTTCTTCATGTTATCTTTCACGCCATGTGATAGCCATTCTAATCTGATCAAATTCTGAAATCACACCATAGGCTTAGTTAGGATCCATTTCATGCAAATAACTAAAGAGATTTTGGGTAGAAATGATGAATCAAATTTCTAAATAGCATCCAATGCACCATTGATCTATAGATAGTGTGATGTAGAGCAGTTTACCTTTTGTTTGACTGCTCTGTATCACAATTTTCGATGCATAAGGGTGCGCTGATCCTAGGGTGTGATATATTTACCCTAGGGACCCCAAAACCCTAAAAATTTTGCTTGAAATTAAAAAAGAATGACCTTAAATGAAAGAGTAAAGGTATATCTCCTACTTGGTCCTAATGACACAAAGAATGATCCATAAAATCTCTCGCAATCAGCTGCTGAAGTTTGAGGTAAAAAATTGGTTTAGAGCACAAAATTGAATGGTAAATGTCAAATGATCAAACGACTTGGTAAATTCTTGTTTTATGGTTATTTCATGTTCACTAAATGAATTAACTATAGCTTTTACGGATTTTTACCAAAGAAATAGGTATGTTTAATCCATTTGGTGGTTCTTTAAGTAGGTTTACAGCTGACATAGTGAATTTGATGTGCATGACCGTAAAATGTACTTTTGACCACAGTGCACACTCTTATCTCTTTTTCGAGCTCTGTTAAACATAAAAAAAAGAATCCCTCTAGAATCCTCTTTTATCTCTTTTCAGACTCTCAAAATATGAAAATATTGTTGGGTGCTTGTCCTTTTTAGCTCATAAATGGATTGAAAATGACATCTACTTAGTATAAGTTTAACCCTTTTCTGTACTGAGATAGATTACTTACGAAAAAGGAATACGTTGATCAAACATGGTCAATAGGTTGTCTCTTGTATTATTTTATGTTTTTTTGGACTTGAGAGACAAATTTATGAAAAATAACTTGTGGAGTTTTCTTTTTGTCCCTTTTCAAACTCTCTAAACATGAAAAGGACCGAGTTCTCATTGTTGTTAAACTCGTTAAAGCATCAAATAGTGACAAGCTTGTCCAACATGACAAGACCGAGTTTCACCTTCGTCAGACTCATTAAAAAATCACATAGTGATGGATTCACCCAAAGGGTAGAATTATACATCAATCATATGTTATTCTCCTCAAGCTTGTCAAAAAATAAAGAGGTCCTGGTCAGCAATGACTGGGGAAAATATGAAAAGGGATAAATCACTTTATGGTAGCAAGTCACTCTTGAACATGACACTTTAACTTCATCTCCATGACCATTTGGGTTGGGTTATCTGCTTGATGATTATCATACCTATGGTATATCACACCATCCATCACTTTCGTTTTGGGTCAATGTTACTAATTCATTCAGTGTCGCTGACATGTTCAAGAGAAGTCACTTAGAAAACTTAATCCTTTGCAATACTCATAAATCTTCATTTTCATTACCGTCATTCCTGAACATTGTGTCATCAGTCACATTTTGTCTTCAAAGTCATTACACTCGTTTCATGTCATTGATGGGGGATACATCAAGGCCCTCCTGTGATGTGTCACTTCTTGTCGACATCAACACATTATCCAGGAAGTTGACATAGAAACACCCTTCCAGTACCTTGAGGCTTGAATACATCAATGACAACTTTCTCACTTCCGGCGATAGGTTGACATCACAGTCCTTTGACCGAAAGACTTTGTATGGTGTTTGACATAAAAACATCTATTCACACAATGCATAATGTACTGTAGCACCTTGAGAATCATTATCATTATTGGTGATTTCTCTCGCATCTATTAATAACTTACATCATTAGCTAGTAATCAGATGGTGTCTTCCCATGTTCAACTTTAGATCACATTTTCACATGGTTAGACTCATACTTGAGAAAATGATTGGATGAGATAGAAGACCTCGGATCTGGTTTCATCCATCCGGGTTGTGGTTTCAGGAGAGTACTAAATCATCTGTACGATGGCTTTACACAGATGGTCATCTTATCATGGGTCTACATCTGTAGACGACTATCTTATTTATGTACATGTAATGAAAAGTTTATGTGCTGAGCATGGGTATGCCTTCCCTAAAAAATTCATGAAAAATTTAAAGATATCATGATATTATGTATTGTAATTGGTGCATGTCACCATCTGCTTCAGATCCTCCTCATCACATCATAAAGAATATCACTCAACATTATCATTTTTGACTTCATGCTTTAGGGGGCAACTTTTACAGGTCTATTTGGGCACATCACTACCGATAATCAGATCAGTGTAAACATGGTCTATCAAACCCTAATTTAGTTTCTACATGCCCTAGACATGCCACCTCATTGAGTGCTTTCATCAATGAGAGTTTGCTAACTTCAAACCTTGTTGAAGTGCTTCCTTGGGTCACCGGTGCGCCCCTAGTTAGGGGTAAGTTCTTTGCAGAGTAGGTAGCCCCATTCAAGGTTGTATTGTAGAGCACCTAAACGCACTCAAGCCTACACTGGGGGAGAATCCTCGAAATGTTCATTGGATCCTAAGTATATTCCTCCTTTCTAGAGCCTTCTAGAAGGAAACAAACTCTTATCCTATCAAGATGAGCTCAACTTAGGATATACTTGGATCATCTTATCCTCTATCCTCTCATCCCTTTGAAAATGGAAACTAATCATCCATTTATGGAAAACCATTCAATGCCATATTAATGAAAAAACCACTTGCATTCATCTATAAATTGGCCTCCCATCATAGAGCCAAGGAGCTTGGAGATTATAGAGATATATTGTTGGTTTAGAGACTTGAAATCATTGTCAAGTAATTTTATGTTGCTGGATTGATGTTGCTATTGGTGTGATGAGGGTTTGGACTAAGCTAGATGAGTGAAATGAGATCAAACCACATTGGGTGTAACTTCTCCTTCTATCAATCAATAAATTTGTTTGTTCCTTTTCCAATAATTTTGTCTATATCTATGATGAATGTATGTTCAAATGTTGTCGATTCCATTTGTTTACAATAAATAGATCATATTCTTTGATTGTTGCCGTCTTCTGTTTATGTTGGTAGGTACCAATTGGGCGAATTCAGTTTGAGCAGGAGCAACAAAAAGAAGATTAAAGGAATCGAAGGATCACAAGTAGGTTATTTTATCTTATCTGTTTATAGTAGGAAAAGGTTAAGCATCTTTACTTCAGTTGTTCTAAGTGTAACTACCCACCTAGGGAAGATATACTTATTCGTAGGTATAAATTCCATATAATAATGGTCTGTCGAAGCTTGCAATTATAGGATTACATTTCAGTTCCTTTACTGATTTGGATTAATAAAGGTTCCGAGATTTGTTGTTACAAATACAGATGCTTAAGCACATGTTGCCTTTCCTAATCAAACTAGATCTAGGATCGTGTCAATGTCAAAAGAAACTGCTCATCACTTGGAGATATTTGTGGAGCATATAGATCATTTGGTTGAGATATTTTGTAACTCTATTTGTAATTAAAGGAAACTATTATAGCTTTACCCCTTCCATGGAAATAATTATGTAATTGTTAGGATATCATTTTATTTTAAGATCACATGAGAATAGAAATATTCTCATGTTGATATTCTCATTTTAATTAAGATATATAAAAGAGAATATTGTTGACCCATGAGGGCTAAAGCGAAGAATTGGAAATGGGAAACAACAAATTTTTGTAGTCCTGATACTTTTATTAATGCAAATATTAACTTTGTGGTTCAACAATTTCCTCTGAGTATTCTATGTGCTTTTTAGTGCACCAACCCCTGTTGGGGAGGAAGGACCCTCCTTTTTAGTAGGGATCACTAGTTAGTTACGGTGGAATACATAATTGCATAAATATTTCTCCGTTATGTGATTATTATTACTTCTATTGTTACATTTAATTCTTTGTGTAATTTAATTAATTATAATAAGCTTTGGATGTTATGGAAACTTAAGTCCTAGGTCATTCCCTCAATTTAGTGTGGCATCGAATTATTTGCTTTGGAGTTACAGTTTGGATTGAACTTTATTTTATGTATGCATATTGAATGGTTGATGGTTTTCAGGAGTGATGTGAGAGTGTTGTATGAAAGATTACATAAATATTTCTCAATTATGTGATTGATGTTACTTCTGCTATTACAATTAATTCTATGTGCAATTTAATTAATTGCAGTAAGATTTAGATGGTGTGACAACTTAAGTCCTGGACTAGTCCCTCCATTTAGTGTGGCATTGAATTATTTTCTTTGTTGTTACAATTTGGATTGCACTTCCTCTTATGTGTGCAGATTGAATGAGTAGTGGATTTCAGGAGTGTTGTGAGAGTGGTTGAATGAGAGTTTGCTTAAATATTTCTCAGTTATGTGGTTTCTATTACTGTGACTGTTGTAGTTAATTTTGTGTGTAATTTAATTAATTGCAATAATCTTTATATGGTGTGACAACTTAAGTTCTAGACCGTTCCCTTAGTTTAATGTGGCAGTGAATTATTTTCTTTGCTGTTATAGTTTGGATTGCACTTTCTTTTATGCGTGCGTATTGAATGGGTGATGGTTTTTAGAAGTGTTATGAGAGTGGTTGAATGATAGATCACATAAATATTTCTCATTTATGTGAATGTTGTTATTATTGCTGTTATAGTTATTTCTATGTGTAATTTAATTAATTGAAGTAAGATTTAGATGGTATGATAGCTTAAGCCCTCAGCATGTCCCTCAATTTAGTGTGGCAACAAATTATTTGCTTTGTTGTTATAGTTTGGATTGCACTTCCTTTTTTGTGTGCAGATTGAATGATTGATAGTTTTTAGGAGTGATGTGAAAGTTGTTGAATGACAAATTGCATAAATATTTCTCATTTATGTGAATGTTGTTACTACTGTTGTTATAGTTATTTTTGTTTGTAATTTAATTAATTGCAGTAAGCTTTAGATGGTGTGACAACTTGAGTCCTAGATAGGTCCCTCAGTTTAGTGTGGTATAATTATTTGCTTTGTTGTTACAATTTGGATAGCACTTCCTTTTATGTGTGCAAATTAAATGAGTGATGGTATTTAGGAGTGTTGTGAGAGTAGTTGGATGTCATAGTAGTTTATTCTACAATATTTATTTACTTTGCATATGTGTGGAGCGTGTAACAACTTTTTTGATTGCTGAGAGTGTGTGTGCAACAAATTTGTGTTGAGATTATTTTATACTAGTTATCATTTGCATTAACATAGACTTTGCACGATAGTCTTGTAAAAATTAAAGCCTACATGGATCTATAATTAAATGTAAGAGCGGGTTAACCAATGTTAAAATGCAAAAAATATAAAAATAATGAAGTTAAAAAGGTTTCTTACTCAAATCAATGTGAGATATGGGGATTAATATTTTTATTACCTTTTATGTCTTCACGAACATATGTTAATACAAAATGAATAGAAGAAGTATTCAAGTAATCTAATTATTTTTGCAAACAATTCATACCATATCTTGAACATTATATTAAATGAATAAAATATATAATATATATATCCATGAGGTTCATCTTTGCCTCAAAATGAGCAAACCATATAGAAAAATCAAAAGTTCTCTGCCCCTAAAGGGGGAAGCATATCTTACAAATTCCAAATTGTTTCTAAAAAATGTGTGGCCATAAAAATTACACATGAGGGATGAGCCTCATGACATTTGGATAATAGCCTAAGGGGTGATAGAAAATGTGAATTGCAACAAAAGTGGGGGTGCCTCAGTCGCAAACTTGGAACAGATGGACCAAGCATGAAGGTCGTTATGGCACTGATCACCACTGAGCTGAAATGAGACTATTTTGCAAGCCATTGAACAAAAATAAGACAATCTTGTGCTGATTAAGTGGTCGATAGATAACATGTGTTGCTGTGAAGCCAAACTGATGTTGAACTAGAGCCTCCATGTGCCTGAGAGATGCATGAGCCTACATTGAACTGGTAGCCTTCAGAGGCTCCTCCACAATGAAACACCCGTATGAGCTAGGCCATAGGGGAGAAGATGGGGGGAGCTTCAATGGTCAGTGGGGGAGCAAGGGGCACAAAGGGAGGTGGAGGATCTTTGCGAGAGGGGGGAGGGGATAAACTGACTGGAGGGGAGTGTGCAGGAGACATAATGGGGGAAGGGACGTTGTGAGTGTTATCAAAATAAATTGATCATCTAGCAATAATTTACTAGATGGATCGAAGTACACCATGTAAGGCCAATTTTACGAAAGTAAAATTACTTTCGTTGTGAGAAATTACTTAATAAACCACATTTGTTAAGAAATTTATAACTAAACCCATGCAGAATAATTAAGTAAATCACTATTTATTTAATTATATTCTAGTAATAATTAATTAACCCATTGTTTAATTAATACTCCTTATCACATTTGACCTAATTATGAGAAAGAAACAGGTAAATCATTAATTATCTTATTTTCCTCTAGGAATAATTAACTAATCACTAATTAATTATTATTCCTTGTCAAGTTTGATTAAATCCCTCAGGAATAATTAAATAAATCATTATTTGTTAAGTATTTCTTAACCATATTTCTTGAGATGATAAATAAATCATTTATTTATTTATTATTTCTAAATAAAAGTTTAAATACTTTTCCCTCTAACCAAATATAATAAAATATTCCAAATGGTTATTTCTAGAATGGGGTTAATAATATTTATGATTGCTCATTATTCGAGGATAACTTGATATTTTGTTATAAATAGAAGGGTTTTCCATTCATTATTCACTTTCAATCATTTTCATTGTTGCACTCACTGTTGTAACTCTAATTATTATCACTGTCACACACCACTTTTCTTTTCTGGGTTTACACATTATAGAAGAGCGAGACTCTACAAAAGCTAAAGACGTTTGACGATAGCCAAGAACCCATCCCATAGAGGGGGACTGGTAACATTTTTTGTTCCCTTCACAGTTGTTGTTTAATAAAACATATTCTTTATATACCTAGTTTCCATTGGATTATTGGAGTTACTTACACTTATTTTACTGTTCCATTTTGCTGTTTAACTATGATTGTGGCATAGATCAGGGCTTTGACAGGTTTTGTTTTTATCATTTGCTATAGATCTACAATGTTTAGAAGCCATTTTCATTGTCAGGATTGTTTTCCATCCACAACTTTAAGTGGTTTCTTTTCGTAAACAATTGAGAAGAAAACACAATAGAAAAATTGGCAACTCCATTGGGGAATTCTTGATTGTCGTTAACATTTGGCAAATCCATTGCATTTTTAATTCTGATCCGAAAAACTTGGGTGACCTTCAGCTTTCAACTTAGGGTTTTCATTTTTCAGTCTCTTAATGTTATTTACTAGCTTTTTAACCCTAGATCAGTCAAATTTCTGGCTTATGTAAGTTTTCTAGTCTTTTCGCAAGTCACAGGAACTAGCCACGACAGAGACGACAAACTTTTCCGAGACTTTTTGACTGAGAATCAAGGAGTAGAAATCACATTTTTCTACCCCAAAAGTGCGATATGGAGGTCCAAAGCTCACTTTATGGCCCAAAAAGTGCGATATCCCAGGAATTAGGTCAATACATGTGATTTTAGGTTTTCTCGGATTATTTCCAAGAGCTATCTATTGGTTTGGTTGACAAATGTCTCACCCTGCTTATGCCTTGATCTACCCTTATTTTCTTGTCGAAGTGGAATTTAACCCTTTAGGTATTCTAGTATGCTTCCACCTTTATAGGAGAAGTTTAGCTGAGTAAGAAGTCTGAGTTTTTGCAGAGATTTCAGCCATATTTTCCATATCTGTACCTTTATGTTTCAGATCTTAAAAGATAGGTTGTGTTCATCCAAAGTTTCATATTAAACCTTGTTTGGTCATTTTCCTTAGGGTCCCATTGGTTTCCCTAGGCTTCACACCCATATCCCTATCTTTTTGCAAAAAATTTCCTCTTTGGTTTTTTACTGTTTCTGCACCACTTTCCAACAACCTAGTGTCATTTGATCCCAGTCACACTGATGCTTAGATATCTTGACCTTTTTCGTGTGTTTTCATTTGATTTTGCCACCAACCAGCACAGTGTTTTCAAACCCATTTTGGGTTGGGTTTAGAAAGTTGATTCACTGTTTATTTTTTGTTTTTAATTCCAGTTTATCTCAGCAATCGTTTTCATTTTTCAAACATGATATGGGCTTAATTAATAAACGCACTTGCAGACACAAGCACACATTAAGTGAAGGGCGCTTAGTTTACACCGCCAAGCCAAGACTTAATTAATGTATCTCCTCACATAGAGACAAAAACATCTTGTTGATCTCCCTTCACCATTTCAGTGTCACTTGTGTCTTACCACCATTGCGCCAGCAAGGCATTTGTCGCGGATAATCTTAGGCCTTCATCCCCAGTTCCCACTTGGGCATATTACTCCTCCTCGTAGGGTCCAAGTTCGTAGTCCCCCAAGTCCCCATATTGACTCCTCTTCTTGTTCATCTGATTCCTCATCTGATTCTGAGCCTCCCTCACCACATACCGTCATCATGTCAGGACCCATGTACCTCTTATGCATTTTCCCAACGACATCATAAGATGTCAGGGCTAGCTAGTGCTCAACCTGTCTACAAGACCATTACTCCTTCACCATCTTATTCCTATGCACCACCAAGCACTCTAGCCCCTCAGGAATTAATGTCATAGCCTCCCATGCATCCTCAGCCCTAGCAGCCACCGCCCCCTCAGGGTGAAGTGTTTGCATAGCAGAGTGCGATCAATCCATATAATTCAAAGAAAAAGAATAAGGGGAAAGATAATAAGGGTAACCAGGGTAACCAATGTAATCAACCTAATGAACCCCAAGGGAACCAACCTAACACCAAAAATGAGCAACAGGGCGACCAACCAAAGCAGAAAAAGTCTATTTATATGAATAATCCTTATGCATGTTGTGGCGTACATGGCCATTATACCCATCAGTTTCCCCTCTTACCCCAGATGTGCCAAATGTGGGAAGCCCAAGCAGCTTCTAGAGGTCAACCTCCCATAACACAACTGCCTCAAAATTATGCACCATCTCAATTGACTGTGCTCACAAATCCTTTTCGTCAACAAGGATTTGTTGTTGTTCAACCTCAGCCAGGTCAAGCAGCTCACCTTCCCCAACCTCCTGACCCTGGTGACTACCAGATCCTCATAATGAATTCTGATGAGGTAAACACCTCTAATGTCAACTTGTAAACTCAGTTGTGTCAATATGACAAGCCATCGACTTTGTCTGCCACCGGGTCCAAAACCAAAGCATCTACTGAGCCTCTTATGACACCAAATGGTCTGCTACATATCCCTCAACCTAAAGTTGAGTCATTTCATAAGATCCCCAAGGGACCATTATGTTGTAACGTGGATTCTAATGAAGTTTCCCATATGTATACTATAGTAGACGACTTGACACAATCACCTGTTTCCATGTCATTGCTGGAAGTCCTCCAGTTGTGCCCATCTCAAAAGAAATCTCTACTAACTTATTTGGGCACAGTAGATCCTTCAGACGATCATTTAATTGTCTTCCCCATTGATATGTCATAACATCCTCCATTACCTCCATCCATTTCTTTCTAGATACTAGTCAAAGTCCATAATACCATCATCTCCTAGTGCATTATTGACGAAGGCGCATCCACCTGCGTGATTTATGCTATTTTTTGGAAGCAACTCAAGTCACTCACGCTGTCCCCATCCACCATCACTTTGCGTGCTTGGGATGGTCACTCCTCCCAGCCTCTCGACATGTATCACAATTGTCCAGTAACTCTTGCAGGCAAGAGAGTTCATGTTGACATTAAGGTTATTGATGACCCTCTCGATTACAACATTCTCTTGGGTTGTAGTTATGCTTATGCCATGTTCGTCATCGCATCTGCGGTTTTCTACAAGATATGCTTCCCCCATGAAGGGAATATCATCACTATAGATCATTTGACATACTACAAGTCGTCATCCTTGACCTCCCTTGAGTCCATTATCTCGTCATGTTTGATAAGAAGTCTTCTACCCCTCTCACTGATGCTTCACCCGGAGTCTACAAAGATTTCTCATTTTTGGGTGCTTTCCCTGGTCCTCCACCCCTATCTCTGAGCCTAGATCTTTGAGTGTTTGCATGTTACAAGTGTCACGGAATGCTCAAAAGCATTCTAGTACATCTGATCAACAACCAATTCCTTAGCACCTTATTGTTTCCATTTCAACTGAGCCATCTAGATCCACCTCCCTAGGACCTTCTCCTTTTGTTCGTGCCTCTCCTTTGTTCCCACCAGGAACTGTTCCTCCAGGTCTTAACCATCCAGGAGTTGTTCCACCGGGACATTTCCCGCAAGATAGATACCTTTCTTGTTTCCTCCTCCTGGAATATTTTCTATCCCTGTTATGGCTTCGCTGATTCTCCCTAATATGAATTTGGGGATCCCAATCTGGTACATTGATCCCCCAACGAACACTTTACATGGTCATCTTAGACCATATCATGCTTTGACCTCGATTCAACCAGTCCCCATGACCCTTGTCGTTGCTTCAGTTCCCCCGCAACCTCAATAGGAACCCACTCCTATTGCGAAAGCATTCAAACAGGGGGACAAAGCCAAGAGGAAAGAACCTAAGGAAAAGGCTCCCCAAGCTCCTCCAGCCCCCAAATCTCCAAAGATGACAACTCTGTGCGCTTTGTGTGAGGTTGTTGGACATGCCACCAATAATTTTCCTAAGCTTCCTCGTCTTAAACCTTTGGTTCATGAAACATTCCTTGAGTCAAATGTCCCTGAGGTCTAAGTTACCTTACTTGGACCAGCCAAAAAACTCAAAACGTCGTGCGCAAATCACCCTTGTGATTTGTGGGATCATTATGTTCACTATTCCCATTTTTTCCCTTGTCTTGATGAATTTTGTGATTTCCTTCATTCACTTTGTGAATACAAGGCCACTCATAGTGGGTCACCTACTCCTCTACCTATGGATTCTGGTACCACTATTTCACCAGAACCAAGGGACTTTGGTCCCACCATCATGATCCCTACCCCCCGATGTCGAGATGACAAATTCCATGGTCCATATCCTTTACCTTTCGTCATCCTTGATTTCCTCTCAGGAAAACCTTTATGAGGTTCCTGCACATGCTTCTATCGAATCTCCTTCGTTGGAAGCCCAGGTCTCAACATCGGTAGATTTTTTTTCTACTAGCTCGTCATATATCATTCCAGATGATGCGTATGTGAACCTTCTTTCTTAGGATGATGCACCAGGTATCACCGCCGCATCATGTAGTCAATATTCCCCCCATACTCTCATCTTCCATTCTGATGAGTACATCATGGAATCCATGACTACCCTTGATTATCCTTGGAACGATATGCACCATCATGTGTACTTCCTCCCATATTTGGAGTCCACCACTATAAATACATCTAATACACCCATAACATACTAGGGGGTCACATAGGCCCCTACATCTCATTGTCATACTTTGGAGGATCTCATGCCAAGTTGGGTCGAGATGCTTGAATCCCTTTTTTGAGCACTCGGAACACAATGGTGCTCCACAAACTTCTCCTGCTAGGGGGCATCATTCCCACCTTTGCATTCCAAATCAGTCCCCTCCATCACATATGTTTGCGGGAAGTATTCCATGCTTGGGGGCATGATGGTTTTCTCTTGGCCATCTTCTCAATTGATTAACATAAGTCTCGGCCTAGATCCCACTGAATCTAGGTATGGTCGATTATCCTCCCATTCCTTGGATAGTTTGTCCCACTAGCCTCTCAGGCAAGCCATATTCACATCACATATTATAGAAGTTTGATACCATATCGTCAAATATTCTACTCTATGTCCACATAGTCCCCATGTTTCACTTCGTGGGTGAGGATGATTCTAGACGTCCTCTAGTAGTTCATTCTCATTTTCCTCTTTCCTTAATTCTTCACCAGGATCCATCCTTCCAAGAAGCATTAAGGCCATCTTTAGACAAGTAAGTCCACTTGCCTGAAAGTTGCAGATCTTGATTCCAATGGTTAGTTTGTCCGCTATGATCTCCACTAGATTTAGGGCCTTCACCTCCTCTCAAATTGGAGGGAAAACACCCTTTTATAGAAAAACCCAAAGTTTTTCTATCGCCCATTGTGACCAAACTGTAGCTCAGTTTGATGAAACATCAACACCATTGGAATGCTCTCCAGTACTATAATGGGCCTTCCTAAGCTTTTTATGATTTGACACTTCACCTGGAAGCCATTTTTCCAAGAACGACCACTTCGTCGCCTCTCAAAATTGAATTTCTTCATATGTGACACTCGTACTTCGGATACCACCTTCCCTTAGTGCTTGTCATCTCACATGTCAATTTTCATCATGAGAAACCATCATTTTCTCATTCTTTCATGGTCCCCATTGGGCCTATTCTATGTGGCAGTGTCATCGATTCATCCTGGTTCAGAGCATCCACAATGGGTCACACTTGTATCCATGGAGTCTGTTTCATATCAAATTATGTCATTTCACAATATTCCATCCATATTTTCAAACTATTCATCCCATGCTGCCCATTTTGGCCTTCAGTCATACTGTCCACCATCCCCTCTGGAGTTAAGTCAGTCATTGCCAGGTCAACCATGCACTTTATTCTCTGGCAAGGGAAGTTGTCTATTTGTCCCTCAGTCTCATTTTTTACATTATCCCTGGTGTCATTACATCAGTCACATTACTATTCACCCTCGTGCCCTAGTTGGGGATCCTCATTTCCTCACCTATGGTAGGCCCTATTTTGCTGACATCAACACATCTATTCCAGAAGAACAACATAAAGGGCGGTGTATCTTGGTTCTAGCTTCCACTCTTGTTCGATGCCTTGGATCAAGCAAAGGGAATCATCATTGACCTTTGACTTGACTATTTCATGTTCGTGATTCATACACTTGATGGTCTAATGATGCAGCATATTATACCAGTGATTCCTGAGTGTGTGTGAGATCTTTCAGACCTCATGGGCGGGTGGCCCTTCAGGTAGCTCCCGACATGCCCAAATGCCTTCATATTATGCTACAGCCTCAGATGCAGTTCCGTAGAGTTGATGGGTTCAATTCCTGCCACTTGCAACGCTCATGACATACATGTCTCCTTCAGATGATCCATTCAATTTGTAGAGGCATTTCCTATTCAACAGGGCTTCTTTGGTTTTTCTACCCTCCCTCCCACCATTTTTTGAGGGAAGGGCAATTATATCTCATTTACTCAGATTTTATTGTATTCAGTCTTGGATCATGTTTTTTCTAGGCGCATTATGTTTATGGGACACATTGTATTATTTTCTGGCCTAGTTATGCCAACATGTCATGTACCATTCAACATGTATTTTATTGCTCAGTTTCATGTTTATGAGCGCATCATTATTTTTGTACTAAGTTATCTCGGTAGGTATAGGTATGCCTTCCCAGCCTCACTGAGATCCAGTACCACAACATAAAAGGAGACTTACATTATTCTCGCCCCCTCTATCACTATCCTATTTCCCTTCAGCTCTATTGGTCTCTCTTTCTCTCTCTCTCTCTCTGACTCCACTTGTTGTCTAGTGATTGTGTCCTTACAACGTACTTCAATCATACATTTTTCTCCTAACACTTGTACGTTGGGGGGCAATCTGTTATCACAATAAATTGTTCATCTAGCCATAATTTACTAGATGCATCGAGGTACACCATGTAAGGCAAATTTTATCATAGTCAAAATTGCTTTCACTATGAGAAATTATTTAATAAACCACATTCATTAAGCAATTTATAATTTAACCCATGAAGAATAATTAAGTAAATCATTATTTATTTAATTATCTTATAGGAATAATTAATTAAACCATTGTTTAATTAATATTCCTTGTCACATTTCACCTAGTTATGAGAAATAAACAAATAAATCATTAATTATCTTATTTTTCCTCTAGGAATAATTAATTAATCACTAATTAATTATTATTCCTTATTAAGTTTGACTAAATCCCTCAGGAATAATTAAATAAATCATTATTTGTTTATTATTCCTTAACCATATTTCTTGAGATGATAAATAAATCATTTATTTATTTATTTCTAAGTAAAAGTTTAAATACCTTTTCCCTCTAACCAAATATAATAAAATATTCCAAATGGTTATTTCTAGAATGGGGTTAGTAATATTTTATTATTTCTCATTATTCTAGGATAACCTAATATTTTATTATAAATAGAAGGGTTTTCCATTCATTATTCACTTTCAATTATTTTCATTGTTGCACTCACTGTTGTAACTCTGATTATTATCACTGTCACACACCATTTTTCTTTTATGGGTTTACACATTATAGAGGAGAGAGACTACAAAATCTGAAGACATTTGAGGATAGCCAAGAACCCATCCCATAGAGGGGGATTGGTTACATTATTTGTTCCCTTCACAGGTGTTGTTTAACAAAGTATATTCTTTATATATATATGGTTTCCATTGGATTATTGGAGTTACTTGCACTTATTTTACTATTCCATTTTGTTGTTTAACTATGATTGTGGCATAGATCAAAGCTTTGGCAGGTTTTTTTTCTATCATTTGATACAGATCTACAATGTTTAGTACCCATTTTCATTGTTAGGGCTTTTTTTCATCCAAAACTTTAAGTGGTTTCTTTTCGTACACATTCAAGAAGAAAACACAATAACAGGGAGTGTAGTTGATATCTAGGTCTCTGGCCAAATGCTTCGGTTGGTGGCCTTGGTTTTAGCTTCTTCCTTATCTTTCATATGCCTAGCCAAGAGGTTGCAGAGGGCTCAAAGGGACGAATGTCCATGGCAAGTCTCCTCTTCTTCCATGGTCACCAACTTTTGTGAATGTGATCAAGTATGATGTGGTCAAATAGAGTGAATATGGAGGTGTCGTCTAGGGTGGTTAGGGGTCATCCATGACATTTTCCCCAACCCGTGTGATGACCTCTCCCTCTGTCACCACTCATGAGTGTGATGTAGGGGAATATAGGCACATAGATGAGGTTAAAGGGAGCGGGGAGGATCATGAGGGTAGGTAACTAGAGGAAGAATAACAGGGAGGCCATGCCATTTTGGGATAAAGAGCCTCAATCAACAGGGTAGTTTTCACATTCCAAGGAGAGGGGACGAGTGGAGTAACGAGGCTAGGTGTTTTCCATGAGCTGAATGATTCCTTGCACATGCATGCAGTCGTCAGTCTTCCAGGGGGATCACCCTTAGGTCACCCGGATCTGGGGGACTTCTACTATTATAGTTAATTGTGTGTAATTTAATTAATTGTAATAAGATTTGGATGGTGTGACAACTTAAGTCTTGGACCGGTCCCTCATTTTAGTGTTGAAGTGAGTTATTTTCTTTGTTGTTATAGTTTGGATTACACTTCCTTTTATGTGTGCAGATTGAATGAGTGATGGTTTTCAGGAGCGTTGTGAAAGTGGTTGAATAATAGAGAAACTTATTTTACAACATTTATTCACATTGAATCTGTGTGGATTGTGTAAAAACTTTGTTGATTGCTGAGAGTGTGTGTGCAAAAACTTCGGGTTGAGATTATTTTATACAAGTCATCATCTACCTTAGCATGACTTTGCATGGAAGTCTTGTAAACATTAAAGCCTACCTGGATAGATAATTAAATGTAAGAGTAGGTCGACCAACATTAAAATGCAAACAATATAAAAATAATGAAGTTAACAAAGTTTCTTATTCAAATCATTGTGAGGTATAGGCATTAATATTTTATTAACTTTTATGTCCTCACAAACATATGTTGATACAAAATGAATGGAATAAACATTCAAGTAATCCTAATATTTTATTCCAACAATTCACCATATCATGAACACTTTAATGATATTTCAATAGGTAATTTGTATTAACACAATTAATACTGAAGCATTTCATATTTTAGGTTATAAGAATCATCATTTTTTAAACACAGATTACAAATAATTCTGCAAATTTAGAAGTCTTGGACATTAACATCATTGTCTACAATAATTTTATCCAGTGTATCATTGTCAACGTTCATATGATCTCTCAAGTGGTTAATATTATCATGATTCTCGTCATGACCTGCATCATCTTCACCATGATTGAAATTTGACTTTAGACCATCCATATCATTACCAGATGTATTTGGATCATCATTTTCTATACCATCAATACTGTTGTCTTCCGTAAAATCATGTAATTCTGTATTAATGTTGACTTCTTGTGCCTGAACATAACCATCTTCAACACCATCATGGATGTCAATTTCTTCAATGTTCTCTAATCCCTCTGTCTCATTTAATTGACCATCATTATTTTTCTCAGTATCCACTAATGTATCATCAAATACATGCCTTAATATTGAATCAGAATGTATGACAAATATCCATTTTGGATCCAAAATATCTTCATAGAAAAATACCTGCACATGAATGGGTACATTATTAGACATATGTTATAACAATTTTATTGATTAATAAACACATGTAGATATTCTCAATAAACAATGTATTAATAGATTGTTGATCACTACCACTTCTAATTCTTTGAGTTAAAGAAATACTTGCTCATAATGAATTGGTAGAACATAAGGCTCCTTATCCTCCGGTAGCAACTTTGAGGAATCTATAGAAAATAATCCACTATGGGTACCATGTCTTGTTGTCCTCTCAAATTATTCATACCATCTACACTTAAAAATACAAAATTTAAAAGAGCACTAATGCAACTCAATAATTTCTTGTATTTTCCAAACATACTGTAGATTCCCTTCAATAATATTCTTATATTTTGAGCTTGATCGGTTGGATTGCTTGAAGTCAACAATGCAACTTCTGCATATTTTTCATTTTCCTTATTTATCCAAAAATGTTTTCTATCAAATTTGGTATGTGAAAGAGAAATATATCTCCTCGAAGACAAGTTTTCCTCTTTGCATGCTATATGTCAAAAAATTGAATCTGAGACATTTTTGAAGATGTGCATGGGATCTAATAGGTAACATATTAATATATCCTTCTAATATGGGAGCTCATAAAGCATGGATTTCCTTTTCATCCCTTCAGGCATTTTAATTAAAACTTGTTTTGGTTCTTCAATAAAATCACCCCCATAAAAAAAAACTCACAAAGCTTTCAATTCAACATCTTCATACTTATTAAGCCAATCAACTGGAACCATAATCATGGGAGGGTCTCTATTTTCAACTTTTCCATCAAATTGGTTCTTATGGCAGTTTCTAAACCTATGATTTGGTGGTAGAAAAACCATGTTGTTTGCATAAATAAATTTACGAAGATTTTTAGAATATCACCCTTGAAATTGTTTTGCACCTCTTGTACATGCAAATATCCCCTTTGTTTGAAGTCTTACAATTCAATAAGGTCAAAAGCATCAGAATAATAGTACAAAAATAAGTATGAAAGTTGGGATGACAATAAATTATGAGTTTAAATAGGTAATTTTTATTTATTTATTTTTATTTTATTTTATTTTTATTTATTTTATTTATTTATTTATTTATTTATTATTTATATATATATATATATATATATAATTATATATATATATATTTATTATTTTTTTATTTTTATTTTTTTATTTTTATTTTTTTTTTTTTTTTTTTTTTATTTTATTTTTTTTATTTTTTTTTTTTTATTTTATTTATTTATTTATTTATTTATTTATTTATTTATTTATTTTTTTTTTTTTTTTTTTTTTTTTTTTTTTTTTTTTTTTTTTATTTTTTTTTTTTTTTTTATTTTTTTATTTTTTATTTTTTTTATCTTACCGAAACAACAACCAAGTCTTAGGAAATCATGAGTAGTCCAACATAGCACACCATACAACATGAAGGACCTATTTGATGGAGGATGTGATATACCATACATTTTTATGCCTTTATTTAACAGTTTCATATCATCAATAAAAAGTGCAACATAAACATCCATGTTTTTAACTTGATGTTTTCCTTGAACATTGAGAGTCAGCATATGATGCTCCTTTGTAACACTCATCAATGAGGGAATATTGTATACTATCAATCCGACTAGCCAAACACTATAGTTTGAGGTCATGAAAGAGAATGGGCACACTCCATCAATTGGAAGACCAAACTTGATACTATGGGGTTCATCTTTGAATTTTGTTGGCCATTTTTCCTATATGTGTTTCAATGCTTTGTAGTCAGCTAAAATTCACACGAATCCATCTTTACTCCTATTCTTTTCATCCCAGTCCATCAATTGTGTAAGTGACTTGCAACGAAACATTCGTTGAAGTCTAGGTATAATTGGAATGTGATGTAAAACCTTCTTTGGAACTATAGGACCTTATACATTTGTACAATATCTCTTCTCTTTGCATACAGGGCATTATACCTTGTCTTGATATTCATCTCTATATAAAATGCAATCATTTTTACATGAATGAATTTTCTTATATTCAATCCCCAACTCAACTAACAAATGACGCGCCTCTCTGCAAGTTGATGGCAACATATTCTCTTCAGGAAATATTTTAGTTTTTAGTGCCCTATAAGATTTCCAAAGATTAGATCAATTGAATGTTTGAATTTTGATGAACATGTTTGATATTTCAACCTATATTATGAATATCCATGTACAATATATGCTTTTAAAATATCCTTAAAGAAATATAAACGAAGTTGATGAATTTTTACAAAATACGTAGACCAATTGACAATGTATCGTAAGAAATAGATTTCAACTCACTTCAATAGGGTGGTGAATCCTTTGTTTGAACAACCAAATAGTGACTTTATTTGTAATAATATTAATGTGCATGCAAGTTTTTAGGTTCTATGCAACCATTATTTAATGTTTGGCAAGAATTCGATAAATCATGAATGTATCAATTTCAAAGAAATATAATCAAATATTTCTTAACAAATCCCAACCCATGTACTATAGTCTTAACCAACCTCTTATTCAATGCAATTATTTTTTGTATCTCAAGTATCCATTGTCATATCCTCTTCCACCCATAGCGTTCTTCGTGATTTAACAGTTTTAGGTCCACGCCCATGTACATATGGTTTTTGTTACTATTTGAACACTTAGCTTGTGCACTTGTTCCAATCTCCATCTGAAATATCAACAACATGCATTAAATTATTTCAAGGTTGGATAATACACTATAAATTATAATAATACTATGAAAATAGATAAACGTATCGCAAAATGCTTCCTAAGTTAAGTCAAAATTTTATAATTACTTGATATCCTGCAACATTTGTTGTGTCCATATTTAATATGACACGATCCATTGCCATGGTTTTATATTTATGCTATAATAAATAACATAGTCAATGAAGTTTAGTATACCAATTATATCATTTCAACCAATATGAAATCCAACACAAAACCTCACCTTACTCATATATGTGGCATATTGATATCATGTTTTGGATTTGAAAACAACAACAACATATTTTATATAACTTTATCTCGTCTATGTTGTAGCATTTGTGAATTCATAGACACCATCCTCCTTTGGTTTAGGTTTCTTTGTCTTCTTACCTTTATTTTATCTACATATTATGTATTTGATTCTATGGCCACCCACTATCCTCTCATTGATTTAGGAGGTCTACATCGTCCACATCCTCTATCCATGGCATTCTCTAGATCCTGTAATACACAACAATGACATTAATCACATAACATATATGCACTTCTTTGTTGCTTCATCCAATTTTCTAAACACACAATCGATTTAAGCTCAATTGGTTTTCATTGCACTGTACTAACTAAAATGCCCCTATTTTCAACATATACCCTTTTTGTTAATTTCTACTCCCAATATGGTGACATGACACAACTCTAATAAATCTCATATGAGGATTATGAAAACTTATGGACTATATATATATTTTTAAACTTAATTCAAACTCTTCATCCATAATTTTAAACTGCCAAATATCTATATTTTTGTATATTTAAAAAAGAATCCTTTGACCCTATATGTTAGAAAATATATTATTTTCAAATTTTGTTTTTGAAGTCATCTAAATGAACTCAATATATAATATAATAATTAGTATAAGTTAACTTGTGGATGAGATATATTTTCACCACCACCATCCACCCTATAAAGGAGTAAAGAGTGAGTGTTGGGATAGAAAATGTTTGTGTCACATGTATACATAATCATTAAGCAACACAACCTTTAAAGGTGAATATGCGTGTATGTGACTATAACTAGTGGATTGTTACATTATGAGTCATTGTCTATTAAAATAAAATTAGAAAGTTTGAAATCACACCAAATTCATTAGTGGGATAGGAAAATATGACCTAAAACACCCTTCATTGTAGGGTTAAAACACCATTTACAGGACTTTACATCAACCAACATTTCAGCTTATCCCATGTGCCTATGCACATTGCACATTGCAAATCCTATATTGGTATTCAACTAACACAACCACATTAAAAATGTGGCTGATAAATACTGATAGGTGTATATTAAGCACATTTATTAATATTTATATCAACCACATTCGATGATAATAAATAATAATAATATATTACATAATAATAATTATAAATATCCCATTTCTTATGCACATTGCACATCCAATATTGGTATTCAATTAAACCTCATAAAAAATGACAATAACATGGAAGCCTCCCACATCGACATTGCAAAGTGTAAAGATGAAAATTAATACAAATTAGACCAAATCGAAAGAAAAAACTCGCCAATCTATAATTGGCATGAAAAATAGATAAACATATTGTGTATCTCAACTATTCAACCAAAACAATGTAATACATTCATCGTATTTCCATTCTAATACACACCAATTGCAAATTGAGGGAGCTTTGAAGTTCTGTGCAGAGTTGGAGCATACCACGGGGGGAGAAATGTGTTGAGGCTATGAAAGAAAATAAATAATCAATTGGATCTCTTTTGATGGTGGGAAAAGCTATTGACAGAAATCTCCTTCCCTGTTGTGGATTTCAATAAAAAAAAAAAAAATTGGGTGTGATCTGGCCTCTATTAGTCACGAAATCAATTTGTGCATCTCATTCACCCCTACTAGAGATGAAAATCAAACCCTTGCCCATCCATTTTTCATTACAATTGTTTAAAACAATTAGAGGGAAGCGATAAAAATGTAGGGAGAAAATAGAAGGGATTTTCCACAGTGTGGAGGAAAAAGAATCGCCCTAGGATGCCAAAAAATATCAAGTAGCAATACAACAAAGTCAACAAAGGGATTTGATGCTTGCGAGAATGAGGTATTTCATACTCAATTTATATATTTGCACATGTTTCCGTTGCTTGTTTGAATTGCATTTTTTATTTTTTAGTTTGAAAATTATAAAATAAGAAATTATGGTTTTTTTTTTTAATTTCTAACTTTAAAATAAATATTTTATTGTACATATGTAGGGACATGACAATGAGAAATCGAAAGAGGTAATGGCTTCTATATCGAGCGTAGAAACAATGAATAAACTAGAAGGTATGGAATTTTCCATTCTTGACAAATATGTGGAAGAACGTACTAAAGGAACTAAAATAGACCAACCAAAGCAACCATGTCAAAGGGAATCAATTGAGTCCCCATCAACTCCTAGATCGAGCAAAAGATCTAGGAAAACATCAATCACAATAACCTCTAAGAATGTAGAACAAGGAACAAAGACGTCCAATGTCCCACCCACTCCTGGGACACATATTTATTCCACCACCAATACAAGTACTTATGCTTCTTACATTGGTACATACAAAACTGAGGTAGAATATGATGTTGTCTCTGGGGAAATCAAAATTATAGATGTCGGGAAAGTGTTTAATCATAGGTTGAATGAATCATGCCTTCAACACTTCAAATAGCATATACATCTTCCATTGTCGAAGATACCCATGCACCTTCAAAAGGCAACCATCCATGTCATGCAGAATGAATTTGGGACAGGTTGGTCAAGTAAAGCAAGTAAAAAAACAAATGACTCAAAACTACAAGAGATTTTGTTGCAACCAATCGAAAAAAATAAAACAAATTCCTCTCAAGCTAAGGGTCAAAACAAGGCCAATTGATGTAAGCGTGAAGGTATGGAAAGAGATCGTGAAAGCATATGATAGATAAGATGCATGAGGAAGTCCAGTGAGGAGAGCATACATGTATTTAAATTTGGTCGTAAGATTATTTCAAATTTATTAAATGATTTCTATATTTTACTAGTGCATAATTAAATTGAACTAACGACAAGGCCTCGAAGGCTAGGATTTCCAAATATCGTGCCACACATCACAATGGCCAAACAAGTTTAGAATCCTTAGCATGCAAATTTGTAAGTATATGTAATACCTAAAAATTATATATATATATATATTATATTATATATATATAATATTATATATTATTTATAATATATATATATATATATATATATATTATATTATATATATATATATATATATATATATATATATATATATATATATATATATATTATATATATATATTTTTTTTTTTTTTTTATAAAAAGCAAATGATTGGATATTAATTACTTTAAGTTTTCCATCTACCAAGTTTTGACAGAAACAACAATATGGCCATTATCCATCGCAATTGGAATTCGATATGATACATGGCATAAAGTGGTCCGATTTTTTTGTCTGGATGGAGAATAAGGTATCATTAGTTGACTTTTAATTACTTTCTTAGATATTGTTATATTAATATGTCAATTTTCATTTCTTATGTTGAGTTGTTGTAGCTTGAGTTATTTTGTGCTCCCATCGGTCATAGAACCCTTATAAATCACCAACCTTTCACTATGATCAAGTCCTTAGAAATTAATATCCAATCATGGATTTATAAATACATTTGAAGAAAACCCTAGGCCAAATGAGGGATGCAAGACCATGTAATACATAACTTGTAGAAAACAAAACAAATTACATGGGATTGATTATAAATGCTTGGGTTGAGAGCACATTAGTTGGGATTGATTATGGACCAAGATACATGTGTTGAGGAGCATGGGAATATTGTATGGGAAAGAAAGAAGCCTTATGATGAAGAGAACTTGACGCTTGAAACTCATGCTTAGAGAGTGCACCACCAGAGGATTGTTCTCTTGGCGTATATACCTTGGAGAGAGAACACTTCACTTGGAGACCTTATCTTATGAATTAAATTAAATTTATTGTGTAATTAGTCCACTTTACCAATGTTGGCCTCACTCACCTACTATGTATAGATGGAAGACAATGTATTTTCCTACATTACACTAATTATTCCATCTATATAATTGTCATGGAGAGTTCTTAGTTCTTGTGTGATGAAATAGAGGAAGACTTAGAGTTTGCAACGTAAACCCTAGAGAAGAAATGAAGATGGATGCTAGCACTAGGGAGGATCTTGATTCTTAACGCTTACCTTAAAAATTATTTTCCATATGGTAGGATGAAGGGTGTATTAAGGTCTAAAACATTTGTTTTGTAGTGATATACATATTGAATGAATTAAGCAGATATATAGGGACCTGTATATTAGAATAGGAACATTAATGATGTAGGCTTGTGTTGGAGCCTATTTGAACATTGAAGGCCTCATTTAAAATAAAAGACCTGAAACTCTATAGGACACTTCCTTTTCTAGTCCTATGGGGAGTATGGTTAGCACAGAACTTGGTAATTTTTCAAAACAAAATTCTTCCTACATTATACACTACAACACAAGCCTACTCACTATTCCAACTCTATCAGACCCTTATTAATCCTAAAATAATCATACAAGTGGGGGAGGTGATGATATACCTATAGATGCAATGTGAACTAGTTTTTGGAGAAATTAATTGTCAGGCCCCTGTAACAGTGACCTGATTATAGACCTTTTCAGAAAAGCGAACTTGTATGAAGTGCCATGTGTCACTATTTGGACCTCTAGCTCTGAAAAATACCTAGAAGAAACTACAGTCCTTCCTCTTTCTGTACCTTTTTGCAGACTCCTGAATTACATTCCAAACAGGTGACCTGGGGAAAATCGTCATAACTTTCTCTCTGAGCATCGGATTGAAATTTCAAAAAAAGGTATAGAAAGAGGATGGACTGTAGTTTCTTCTAGGTATTTTTCAGAGCCAGAGGTCCAAATAGTAACACGTGGCACTTCATACAAGTTCGCTCTTCTGTAAAGGTCTATAATCAGGTCACTGTGGGAGATTTGGCATCACTCTTCATTAGAGAATCTAATTGGGGTCAAACTGGTGGCATTGGAAAGAGGACACAGAGGGCTACCACAAGTCACAACTTCAGAATTGGATGTTCTAAAAGTACAGAGATACATCAGAAGCAATATCGAGCTCCTACAAAGAAAAAAAAGGTGTGTAGATTTTTTTTAAATTTTTGCTTAAGATTGGTTTGAAAATTTATTTTGAAGGAATTCAAAGGGCTAGTAAAGCATTATTATCGGTAACTGATGCCCTGAGGAAAGAAAATGAAAACACCTAGTAAGGAACCTGAAATCTCTAGCATGACTCATGAAGAAGAGGAAGAAATGGCACATGATATATCAAAATTACAAGACCAAGTGCAAAAAATGTCAGCCTCACAAAAGATAACAGAAGCTAAGATAAATGGCATGGAATCTAAGATAAAGGGCGTGGAAGCTAAGATGGATGATTGGAAGACAGATTTGAAGACAGACATGGACAATTTGAAGACAGACATGGACGATTTGAAGACAGATTTGAAGACAGACATGGACGAATTGAAGATAAATATGAATAAGTTGCTAAAAGAAATGGTCACTAAGGGTGAAAGGGTAGTAAAGGAAACTCATGATGAGAACAAAAGAAATGTTAATCATGATTCCATAGACTCTAATGTGGGATCGAAGACCCATCATATTCCAAAAATCGATATGAGGAAGTTTGATGGCAAGGATCCCGCAACATGGATATTACAGATGGAGCAATTTTCGATCTCAATAATGGCAAAACACACATATTGCAACTTTATATTTGGAACCAAATCAGTTTGTATGGTATCAATGGCTTTGCTCTCGTAAACAATTTATCACTTGGGCTATTTTTATGGAAGAATTGATGGCACATTATGAGGATACAAAAAGCAACACTTTTTTTAGCCAATTGATAAGTCTCAAACAAAAGGGTTCAATAATGGAGCACATTGAGGAGTTCGAAAAATTGAACATAAGGGTAAAAGATATTCCAGAGGAGCATAGGATTGATGTGTTCATAGGGTCTTTAAAGGATAATATCCAACATGATGTTCGCCTTTAGGAACCCGATTCATTAGAGAAGGCATTCAGGTTAGCAAGAAAAATGGAAAGCAAAATTTTGGCAACCAGGAAGCATACCACTCCACAACTATAGAGACTGGAAGTGTTGTCCTTATCTTCCACAACCTAGATGGTGACACCACAATTAAATTGGAAGAAAAAAGAGCAAAAGGGCTTGTTACAGTTGTGATAGCAAATACACTAAAGGTCATAAGTGTGCTGAGAAGAAATTATTCTACATAGATTGTGAAGAGGAAGAAGAAAAGGAGCAAGAAAGGTCAAACGAAGAGGATATACTCCAGGAACAAAGCCTAGATAAAGAAGAAATGAATCCGACCATATCTTGTAATGCATTGGCTGGAATTCCCACTCCTCAAACGATCAAGATAGAAGGACAAATCAAGAAGAAAAAGGTAATAGTGTTGATTGATTCAGGAAGCACCCACAATTTTATTCATTGTAGGGTAGCAAAAGAATTGAATTGCTTCCTATATCCAGCACCAGAGTGTCAAGTGATGATTGCAAATGGAGGAACAATAAATTGTTCGGGAAAGTGCCATAATTTCAAGCTATCCATGAGAGAATATGTATTGACTAGCCCAATGCTTTCCATTCCAATGGGTGGTGCTGATGTTGTACTAGGAGTCCAATGG
>APFE031708620.1:10087-33073 GCA_000404065.3 Pinus taeda
TATTACTAGTAATATTATATTTAATGATAATAATAATATTAATATTAGGGTTAATAATTTTTATTTTGTATGGTATTAATAATAATTTGGGCCATGGTAATTTTTTATCTGGGTTGTATCTAGGAGTTTAGATGTTGATTTATAATCCTATTTGATACATTTTTATTTATTTACCATACCTATTTATAACTCTTTTATATTTATTTATTTACCATACCTCTTTTATAAATATGGTATTTGGCCCATAGCCTTCACCTAAATAAAACCCATTTTTTGTGTTTTCTTAAATATAAGAGGTTTATGGAGTAAATATAAAGAGAGGTTTTATTTATTTACCATACCTCTAGTTTAATTATATTTTTATTTATTTACCATACCTTGAGTTTGTTTATATTTTTATTTCCATACCTCTTTTTTATTGTTCATAAACCTCTTTATATTTGAAATTTATAATATGTTTATACATAATAATAATTATATTGATTTTTAGATAGGTCTGAACATTAGATTAAAGATGTTAAATGTTAAACATTACATGTAAATTTTTTACGTTTACATGTTTATGTGAGATCTACCCCATACTGGGTTGTAGAGCGCCTCTCATGAAAATATATCTAGAAAGTGGAAGAGAACTTGATAAAGCACTAAAGGTGTCATTTTACCAAATATTATGATTCACAATGACTCAAGACATTGAACCAACCACAACACCATCCTAGCAAAGTCCATCGCCAAGATAATCATCTCCATGTCGGCATCCTCGATAGCTCTACCCACGAGTCGTTCCATGCCCATATCCTGTCGTAACTCTACAATAATCTCATGTGTTGGATCCCTTGTGATGGTGACTAGTTGGGTAGCTAATCCAACCGTATCATATGCTCCCCAAGAACGCATGCATCCTACATCATCATGACTATCATCGCATCCTACTATTAATCACATCTATCTCGCCTCCAACGTTGGATCATCATGTCGAAGGGTCTCATTGCCATGAGGAGGTGACAATGAGCCCATTCTCCATGTCATTCTAGAAATATGGTGGAATTTAGAATGTTGATGGCCTTCCACCCTAATCTTCTTCCAACATATCAATCCATGTGTTATCACTTAGAACTAAAAGTTTGATGCATATAATTGCATGCTCTAGTTTGATGACAAAGGTCTATGTTAAAGTTGGTTTCATTTTTATTTGTCTCACTTAGGATTTGGAGTTTTAAAGGTTTTTAGCTTAAATCATACTCCGCTCCTATTGGTTTTCCTCCACTCATCATTATTCCATAGTCATGTCTTATCTTATCCGAGTCACCGTGTCTTTTAGTGATTTTGCAGCGTAATATCATTTGCCCATTTCGCAGCGCAATCATGGTCTAGCATTTTCGCAGCACGTCATGATTAGGTAGTTTCACAGCGCATCATTAAAAAATATAACTAACAGCGCTGCGAAATCATGGATTTGTGCATTTCGCAGCGAATCTTTCCCGAAGTGTCAAGTCCGTAGGTGAGTCAGCATTTGTGTCTACTCATGTCAGTCTGCGTACCTCTTGTATCATGTCTAAACGTTCATTTGCCACTACTCCACCAATAGAATGTTGATATGCACAGAAATATCATTCCCAAGAGATTTTACCATGCATAGTCCTTAATGATGGTCGTGAGTGCTGCGTGAGTGACCAGTTGTGTTTCAATTTGAATTTCAAGCGACGCTGATTTCAAGCGAGCCTGATTACAAGCGAGGCTGAATAAAAAAAAAGAGGAGCTGAATCACCATCTCGACCGGAGCTGTTAGAATTTGGCTGTGAAGATCTCAAAGGAAAATGGAGAGAAAAGAGCACAGATTCGGTAAATGTCAGAGGAATGAACCTGAAGGCCTGGACATAACGTTGAGGGATGAAGGCGTGAAGAAAGCGTTCAAAGATGCCGGGTGCTGGAAATTTTGCAAAAAGCTACAAGGAGGACATGCACAGGTAACTAAGGAATTTGCGCTAAATTTCACCGGTTTGAATTCAAAGGTAGCCATGTTAGAAATACAGGTTTCTCCAGAAGTAATAGCTGCTGTAACAGAGATCCCAAGAGGACGGGAAGAATGGTTCAAAAATTTTAAATTTGATATGAATCCTTGTAAGGAATTTTTAGAAGAGGCATATGTAAATGAAGATTTAACAAAAGCAGTGCCCAGACATTATGTCAAGGAACATTATGCTCTTCTTCTCACCTGCATACAGAAATATTTAACCTGTGAAGGAAGGTACAATAAGGTTTATTCTTACCATTTTAAACTGCTCTTACATTTCACCGGGAAAGTCTCCATAGACATTGCTTTCTATTTATTTCGCAGTTTGAGTAAGATGTGTGATAAGGTGCAGCTGAGGAAAGAGGACTGTGAAACCTCTTTATTTCATCATGGTTTGATTAAGTTGCTAGTTTTAGATGGCCTCCAAAAGATAGGCAGAGACTGGAATTCGTTTATTTTCATGGCTGTATTCCAAAGCAAGACTGGTCTTACTCCAAAATCAGCCAAAGAGTTCACCATAGCTGAGCTTCAAAGGGAAGTAAGAGCTAAAAAGAAAACCAAGCCACAGCTACCAAAACCAGTGAAGCCGCTAATCATTCAAGAACAACCTCAGCAATCCACAAAGGAGAAAACTCAAGGTAAGAAGACTGTACCTGAAGCAAGAAAATATGAAGCAGTCTCAAGGGTAAGGACAAGAAGCCAAATAAATAAGGAAAAAGGTAAAGCTATAGCTATTGAAGAGAGCCCTGTGTCTAAGGCAAGCTTGAACAATTTATTACAGGCCATTGAATTAGAGCAGTCTAAACCGGTTCAAATTGATTTGACACAGTCACCGCAAGAAAGTGTTAAGAAAACCAAGGCCTCAAAAAGGCTTAAATTTGATGAGCCAGCTCAGGATTTTATTTTTAAACCTAGAAGGCCTATGACAAAAAAGTTCCAGCAAGCACAGGAAGCATTGCCCAGAACAGAGGAAACAGGAGAAGGGACATAACCTTGGCAAAAGAGCAGCACAAATAAAACAGCCATCACATCTTAAGGAGATTATGTGGCAGCCATGAAGAGCCAAATAGAAGCAGCTGAAGAGGAGATTAACCAACTGAAGAAAGCTGCTAAAGATCTAAAGGCAGAGCTAAGCCGGTTACCTACTAAATGAATTTTCTTTTCAGAAAAGGTTTTGTTCCAAATTTTTGTTAATTTTTCTTAGCCTTATTATTTTGAAGATATGTAAACCCCTGCTACACATATGAAACATCAAAGGGAGTTTTTGGCAATCAATGATTAGGGTGATAAAGATCTCGGGTCAAAAAGCAAGCTGTTTCAAATAAAACAGCAGTTTCGTAGCGCGCTACGAAACTGCTGTAGGTGATGATTTTAATGCAGACAAGCAGTTTGATATTATGAGCGAGAATTTTAAAATAAAGACACCTGTCCATCAATATAGCCTATAGCACATCAAAAACATGGCAGCGTTCTATACCTTGGATTATTAAAGACTAAAAAACATGCTGTTATATATTTGAGCAAATTGATGAAAACAGAAGCCGAGAAGCAGGGGACATCTCCTAATACTACGGGGCAGTTAAGGATTCAGCGTTCAAGGTCAATATGGCGTATTAAACATCCAGCTCATCCAAATCTAAAGAGGACCAGGTGTCAAAGAACAAGGAGAAGCCACCATTGTATGGAAAGTGGAATTAGAGTCTTAGTTAATTTAGAACTCTTTAAAATTCCAGTCAGTACTTTATTGTATTTAATAGTCAGTTAAATAGCTGATAGGTGTCATTAGAGATAAGGATCGATTTATTAAATTCCCCTCATGCTGGAGGAGGAAGCTCAAATTAGTTAGAATAAGGATTCTATATATAGCTGAAACAACAATGTAATGAGGGTTGGAAATTTGATAACAAAAGGACTGTTTTAGCTTATGTAAAGACCATTTTCAGTAATATAAGTTGTCTACTTTTCTTCTCAGGATTCATGAAGGATTTTCATGTTCAGAATGTGTGATTTTTTCTTTCCTTAATGTCTTTTACAGTTGCATATATGTGTAATCACTCAGAATTCATTGATTGTGCTCTGACTTCCTGTATGCATGTATGAACTGTGGTTTTATATGAGTTGTGTTCTGAATATCTAAATGCTAAGTGCCCTGACTTCTATGTAAAGGCAGTGTCATATTTTACTGAAGTATGATTGACTCCATAGGCCCAATGGAAACTTATGTATGTTTATCCAGCCTCAATTGTTAATGTTATTGCACAGAGTTAGCCATCTTATTATATTCAAAATCCCATAACCCTTGAAGCCCTCTCAGGCTAAGGAGGCTAAGCCTTAGTCAAAAGATTGGTCTGAAATAGTTACTTAGAGTCAACCTGACCAGTAGCCTATCAGGTTTTGATTTTGAGATAACACCATGTATCAACATCTTCTTCCTCCAATATTTGCATGTATGCCTCCCGGTCTTCATGTGGTAAGGTCCCTGTCTTTGCATCCTTGTAATCCTTCATTTCCTCTAGTTTGTTTCTTACGACCATAACACTATCAAACAATGTTTTAATGACTTCTCCCTACTCCATGATTCTTGTCTCCATGTGGTCAAATCTCTCACTTATTTCTCCATCTCGCTTGATTTCATCCACACTCATCATTGTTATCTTATGTGTGCCCATCGTGGTTTCCATGGTACGGATACTCAAGGGTACATCTTCCTTGTCATCATAAATGTACATCTTCCTCAAAACTGGAACAATCATAGCCTCATATAGCTTCATGAATTCCATGCCGAAAATAACTTCATGATCATCCATCCGAACAACTGTGAAGTCTACGTTTCCATGTCATTCACCTATATTCACCTTCACTGCCTCTGCCACGCCAATGACCTGGTCCGGTGGAGACATCACTGCTTTGAGATGAGCTTGAGTTGGAGTGAATTTCAGCCTAACTTTCCTTGTTTCCTCCTATCTCATGAAGTTGTGGGTTGAACCACTGTCCACCATGGTGAGTATTATCCCATGCCCAAACCTCATCTCAACATTTTGTAATTTGTTCCTCTAAGGATCATTCTTTGAAATAGCCTCTACAGTTGCTGCAATCCCCAAAATCTGCATCACCCTAACTCTTGGTTCTTCCTTCTTCTTTCCTTCATATTTTGCAAGAGCTACCATTGTTGGGCTTGGAGGACAATTCTTCACCATGGGATCCCCTCTGCAAAAACAACATTTCAAAGGTTTCTTGGCCTCTGGTTTTCCACCTAATTTTGCACTATCCTCCTTTGAAGACTTCTCTTTCGGCTTGTCAGACTTCTTTTTCTTCTCTTTAGTCCCTTCATCATAGTGGTCTACCAACCTATCAACTGAAGCAAATTCCTGCTCAAGTGTTTTGATATTCTTCCTCTTCACCTCATTGTATGCCCAAATTTTCAATCTAATGATGAAGTTGAAGACCTTATCTTTCTTCGGCATGACAGGCAGCTCCACTATGAAGCACTACGAACTCTCTTTAATAAGCTTGCAGAACTCCTATTTTCTTAATATACTTGGTCTTTCATCTTTGATTTGGGCTAAAGTGAGTTTGTATTGCTTCCTTCATTTCCTCCCATGTAGAGATGTCCTCAACATCACCATGAGAAATATGATCCACTCTCCTTCTCCACCACATCTTGCCATCCTTCGTAAGGAATTGAGAATCAACATTTACTGTGGCCTCTTCATTTGGAAGCCGCAAGCATTCAATATATTTCTCCATATCACATAGAAATTTTCCAAGTGTCTTCATGCTTCTCACTCCATTATAAGAATTTGGTTCCTTGATTTTGATATGCACAGTCCCTCCAATCGGTCCATGTTAAACTTCTTTCTTTAAAATTTTAATCTCATTGAGAGCCTCATCAAGACTCTTCCACAACTTCATGAGCTCTTCTAATCCTTGATCCTTTGCAGCTTCAAAGTCCTTTAAATCATTCATAGTTTTTCCATACTACCACTCAAGATACTCGTATCGCGCCTTGATGTTGCCATGGTCCTCTTCTTGCTTCGTGAAGTTTTCTCTAAGTTCAACATTCTTAGCTTCCAATGCATCCATCTTTGAAGTCATTTCATCCATACGATTTAATACCTTGTCCATGAAAACTTCCTCAACATTGATGCTAGATTCACCTATCATCACTTCCTCTTCAACACCCTCCATTACTCAAGGCTATAAAATTCTCCTTTGTTAATCTTGGCCCAAGTTTTCCCCTACTAAACTTGCGTCGTGTCACATTGCGACCCAAATAATTCTTCAAATAAGCTTGATCCACCTGCTTGAACCAATCTCTCATACCATCTGTCATGACCTCACTCTTGTGGTGATTAAATTCCACTTGTGAGCACGGTACGACACCACCTAACTCTTTTGTTTCCCACTACTTGAGCTTATCAACTACGTCTAACCTTCACATTTACTCAATTTTCCTTTTAAGTTTTATAATGCAATGGAATTACTTCTATTATCTTCCATCATTTGTCATCATATTCAAAGGAAATAAATCATCAACAATGACAATACAAACAATGTAAACACATATAAAATGGGAGGGCAAACTCCCAAATGAGTCTGCCCAACACTTATTCAAATTCTTCAATTATATTTAAAAATAGAATTTTTTACAATTTTGTGCAGCCCTTGCAAATTTTTCCTAAACACTACCTACATGCATCATTGGCCGAAGATTGACATTCACTTTAACATGGCCAACGTCCCATTGTTCACTTGTAGCAGCCTTCCTGCTGTGTCACTTATAGCAGCCCGCATCCCTTCGTTCACCACACAACAATTTGTACCCCAATAGTTGCACTACGGTCATGAAACGCCTTATGGTTACCACACCTGAATCTACCCACAGATCCAACAGTCATATTACTTTACCCAGAACTCCGTCATATGGTTCCCTCCACCCATAGTGTGTTTTGCACTACCTGCGACTGTGTGTGGTCATGTCGGTTCTTCCACACTGCAGTCTCTCTAACCCATTGTGCAAGACTCACCCATCATATCCATCATCCAGCATTGACCTGACTTGTTTGTGGGAACCCTGATTTTTCCTCCCTACAATACATAGTCCTGTGGTTTGTTTTTAAGTGAGCCCTGCTCTCCCTTTTTGCATGGTTCACCTCCTTCCTAGCTTGCACTTATTCGCTATGTCTGAACTTGTGTGAGTTCGATGGAAGCCCAAATGAATGTCACTTGCCTCCAATATATACGCTTCCAACTTGTACTTTGATGAACAATCATGTCTTTCACTCAACTGTGGCTCAGCCTACCCACATGCTGCATAGTTGACCTGTCCATCGTTCAACACGTGCCCACTCATTATATCAACTCGTCATGGGTCAACCTTTAAGTAGTTGAGTGGGCTTCTCACCCATCCACATGCACCTTCCCATCGCACTATCGAGTTGCCCATCTTTCCCATCGCTCTCGCTGGTCACCCAACTCGTCATCTGCATGCCTTTAACCGAACTCCCTCATCAACATACACCTTTAACCAAACATTTGCACACCCAACTCTTTTAACCAAATGCCTCTTTGCAAGTCACCTTTAATCAAACGCCCTCACTCGAGTCTCCTTTAACCGAACACTCTCCTCCACATGCCTATCGCACATCATGGGCACGCTCGCACATGCGTTCTCATTTTTCTTACACTCTTGGTCACTTTCCAACTCAAAGCTCTGATAGGATTCCTTTCACATTCCATATTGTTTACAAAATGAAACAAGGTCCCATATAACTTTATTCTTACAAGTTTTATACTTTATGTGGCATGTTTTGGTAGCTATAGAGGATCTCTCCACAAAAATAATTGCATTTCATTCTGGTTCCTATTAGATTCTATAGAAACACTTGCATTTCATTATGTTTTCTATTAAATTTGTAATCAATGCATATTGAATAGGGAAATTCAAGTGATAGTATTAGAAGGATTCATCAAAAGCTTGCTGCAAATAAATAATGTACATTGAATGGAGGAATTCTAGCTATAGTATTGATGAGATTCACTAAAGCATTATTTATACTAATTAACATAAAACAACTATACTTTAAGACCAGTTGAATACAAAGACACAAACTACGAATAACACACATCTTAAATATATTCTCTTTATTTGTCCTCAGTTTATAAGGCCGACATGGTTTTCCCTAATTAGCAGTAGGTGGTGAAATCATCATGGCTCTCCTAATATATATATATATATATATATATTGTTGGATCTGGCATCACTTCTTTCGCTACATCGTATTTACACAATTGATCCATCCATGTGTTCAACAACGACATTTTTTCTGGACCTATTAAAATGATATTGGTAGCCTTCTCGGTGCCTTTGATAAACACCAACATACCACCCAATGCGATGTCAATCAAGTCGACCTCAATCTCCCTAAACTCATTAACATTTTTTATACCCCTTTAAATTTTTTCATTAACTTTGAACTCCATTTTTTATACCCATTATTATAAATACCATTGACCCCTTATTATATATTCAACATATTATGTCATTTGTTCCTCAATATATATCCCCTAATATGAATGTACATGATATGGTATTGCTCCCCAAGTGAAGCCCCCATTTGGCTTTATCTAAAGAGCGGGACTGAAACATAGATCCACTTTAGGGTTGAATTTACATGATCCTTAACAAAATACATTATCTTTGAAAAATCCAATGGTAAGATTGGTCATGATCGACACTCCACATTAATTTTAGGTTGGGAAATAATCAACAGTTAACAATGTATTTTCATCTCAAAATGATCCTTCTTATAGAAATTGTCCCACAATTTATCCACTTATCTACCCCTACCACTATGAGCTTTTCCCCTTGGCCTTCACATCATAACTGATGTCACTATTATGGGATACTGAATTCTCAAATATTTGTAATTTTACCAATACTCCATAGTTTTCCAAAAAATTCCATTCACCATGAAGTTCATAGACTTAGCTCCTAAAGTACAACCTTCCTATACCATGTTCAAGCATATAATCGTTAACTCAATGTGTGTACCCATCATATTAATATTTTTTAACCAATTAAGCTTTAGATTTCACTCAAAAATTGGGGATTTTCCCAATTTCTTCAATTATCAACTCTACAATTTCATAATTTGACTCAATAATACCAATATGTAACTACATATTTAAACATTCATGCTTTTATACTTCATAGCATGCAACATATAACTTTTTTTCTACATGTTTATTTATGGGCTGTAGAACCGAAGTGTTGTAACCTTCACTCTAATATCACTCACAACATACCCATCTCCATTTTGAGCCATGTTACTAAATTTTTGCTCTATACACATTATAATTTTGATTTTTTTCAATGTGGGTGGTATTCTTCTAAATTACCCACTTTGATACCAAACAAAATATGCCCAACATATGATATGATCAAGCATTCCTATCAACTTGCAATGAATGAACATCCATTTATAATAGAAATTTCAACATATAAAAGTACAAAATAAAAAAACATAAAAACATGTATAATAAAGAACAATTATCTTTAATTAAAGCACCAATCAGCTATAGACCCCAAACATTCTAGTCAGTCATAGACACTACTACTCTAACTCTATAAAAAAAATCTCAACCCCAAGTTAACATTATGACTCCACCAACTATGTCTAATATTGAATATTAAGTTGTCTAGGCCAATGTAATAAAATTTGATAACAATTCCAACCTATATTCTCTTATTTACCTCAACTCGCACAACCCAATGAAGTGTATCCTCTTCTCTACTCCACAATCCCTCAAGCTATCACACTCACCTTCTAGGGCTCTAGGATAGGTCCATCAAGAAGTCTCAAAGTGGTTGCTTAAAGAACTCCAATTACGTCAAGGGATTCTCCAAGCACTCTTTAGGCATCACATAGTAAGAAATCCTACCCACACAATCCCTGCTTCAAGGCTCTAGTGTTCCCTAGATAAATGCAATGAGAACTATAAATAGAATCCTACTTAGGATTCACAAGTTTCATAGGAAACACAGCTATGTTTTCTTTTGCAAGTTCACACCGAACCCATGGAAAGTAACAATCATGAAATGTTACAATCCCCATCTTTTCCTGTAAGTTTACACAAATGACATTCATGACCCATTTTTCCTTACTTAAAAACACATCCCATCACTTGGTAGCTTAAAGATATAATCATGGTAGCATTCATAATTTAGAAATATTCAATAATTCTTAACTTGAACTTATAATATTATTTCCTTCTTATAGATTTCTACTTCTCCCTATTCTTTTCTTTAACTTAAAAATCATATATATATTTTAATACATTCAAGGAAACTCTAATATGTGAGAAAATTAAATAATAAACTAACCTAGATCCATCTTAACCCAAGATCTATCAATCCCTTAGAGGGATCAAATCTCTCGAGGTGCAAAGCTCTTTTTTTTAGTGCAAAACTCGAGGAAATGTTTGAACCTCAAGAGATTTGATCACTCTCGACACTTTATATATCCGAGGTTAAGATGTATCTAGGCTGGTTATATAATACTATATAATATCTTTATTTTCATATATTTGTATCTTTGTTATTCCCTCTCTCTATCTCACCCCACAAACATATACACGCTCCCTCTATATCTATCTCCCTCTCCCTCTCACTTCTTCTCTATCTATCTCTTTCTCTCTCTCTTCCACTTCTCTCTCTATCTGTTGCCCTTCTCTCCCTCTTGCTTCATGCTCTCCTCTCTCCCTCACTCTCTCTCCATCTCTCCCTTATCATTCCCTCTCTCTCCATCTCTCCCTTATCACTCCCTCTCTCTCCACCTTTCTCCCTTTGTGTATTTCTTCATCCCTCCGTCTTTCTACCCATCCAACTCCATCTCTCTCCCCATCTCTCTCTGTTTCTCTCTGTCTCTGTCTCTCTCTCTTCTGCGTCTCTCCCTATCATTCTCCTTTCCTCTTCTCTCTCCTCCCTCCTCTCTCCCTCACTCTCTCCCCATCTCTCTCTTGTTGCTGACTCCCTTTCTCCACCTTTACCTCTCTATTTCTTTATTCTTTCCTCCTTCTCTGCCCCCCTCCAACTCTCTCTCTCTCTCTCTCTCTCTCTCTCTCTCCTCTTTGTCTTCCTTCCTATCTTTCCCTCTCTCTCCCACCTCTACCTCCCTCCCCCCCCATCACTTTCTCTCTTTCTCTCTCTCTCTTTGCCCTCCTACTTTATCACTATCTTCCTCCCCTCTCCCCCTCTTCTCTCCCTCCCCCTCTTAAATTTGATTCCATGATATTGTGTTTAAGAAAGTATCTCAATTAAAAAAACTCAATTGGTTGTAAAATTTTAAACCTATATTTTGGATCAACCACGCCAAATGAAATACAATAATAAAAAACTTTAAACAATCATGCGTTATATTTCCTTTATCATTGTTAGTCAATTTTTTTTCTCATCTCTTGGATCTTTAGCTAAGATGAATCTATGCTGGTTCTTGGTAATATTATTTATATTATATATATTTCACATCTTTTTATATAAAAGTATTCTCATTTTTAGTTTTATTTAAACCTTCATTTAATTTTTATGGAAATATTTTTAGTAGTTGTAAGGATAGAGGGTTTACATATATCTCAAAAATAATGATAACATTTTTTCTTTTAGATTTAACAAAAAAATATATTAAAAAAATGAATTAAAGCAAAATATTTATAAAATATTTTGATTGTGAAATAAGTTATGTTTTTTTGGGCATGTAGTATTGATAGGCCATGGTATTGGTCCATGCTATTGTAACAAAATGTATTTACATGTTAATAATATTCATAGTAAAGTTGGGGTGAATATCCAAGGTTAAGAATCATTCTGGCTTCTATTACATTCTAAATCAATGTTTGGTTTTCATTCTGATTTGAATGTAATCAATTTTTAAGTTTTTGTCGATGGTTTATTTCCTGAATATTCATGAATCAGATGGATATAGATACAGTCAATTATTTGACTTTGGTTATATATATCTTATTTTTAAATATTTGGAAAATCAACAATCTACATAAAAATGTCCAAAAATATTATAGAGATTCATCAAAAACTGGTTAAGATCTAGATTCATCAAAAACTAGTTAAGAATAAATCAATAGATATTGAATAGAGGAATGCTATTGAACAGAGGAATGCTAGCTATCGAGATTCACCATAATCTGGTCAGATGAATAGGAAGACAAAGGCTACGAATAACATTCATCTTAAATAAAATGTATGAGTGTGTCCTCAATTTATAAGGCCGGCATGGTTTGCCCTAATCAACAGTCGGTTGTGAAATCATAGCTCTCTCGACAGATATAAATTCCTCGAGATCGGGCAACACTTCTTTCAGTATATCAAATTTACAAAATGGATCTATGGCATTTTCTCTGTATCTATTAAAATGGTATCGGTAGCCTTCTCGACGCCTTTGACAGACACCGACAAACCACCTAATGCGATGTCAATCAAGCCAATCTCATCATCCCAAAGTACGGTTTTCCTGCGAATAGTAATTGGTTCGTAGAGATTCCTCTATCAAAATAAAATTTGTAATGGTATCTTCCACTGCTTTCTGTAGCTGCTCACCTTGGCCAAAGAAGGTTGCTTGCACAGATGGAAAGAGCTGAGCGCGCACACTAAAACCATATTGGTTACAGAATAGAAAAAACATAATTTGAACTTTCGAAAACACAAATACCAAACAAGGAAAGGGTCGAAGAGACTTGAATACAAGTGATTACTAACGAATGAAGTAAATTTCATTCATGTAATGAATGTTGTGAGATTGAAAGGAGGTAAAATTTTTATTAATTTGAGTAACCTTTTTTCCTTTAATCTAAAATGTGGCCCAAATGGTGGATTTCCATGTTTCAACATCTCCACTTTACACACATCGAAATTTAACTAAAATACCAACCAGGCATCTTAATTGGGGTAGAAAAAGTGCTAAGTGCTAATATGACCATCCATGACTCTTTTGTACTCTTCCTCACTAACATACATACTCCTAATAATTCATTTCTTTCTAAAGTAATCTACTTGTTATTGGGTTAAAACAAATGTTTGACACCATATATATATAATGAAATACATGTCAGCATGTAAACAAAACTAACTTTCTCGGAGTTCGAGTTTCTGTGATACATAATGTTTAGAAATAGTTATTCTAGATTAATCACACTAATTTTTAGGTTAATATTTCAAACCAATCAATGTGATTCATCATCAAGATATAGGTAGAGAATTTGATCTATTGAGGAGATTAAATAGTCTAGATGCACAAAGGAAAAATGTATGAACGACAATATATCAACCCATAATGTTCAAAAAACCAAATGAAAACATTAGAGAGACACAAAATTAATCTTCTACAAACCCTATAATAATTGGAATTAGTAAAAATAAATAAATCTGAAATGAAACATTTTTCAAAATAATTCTTTCAGTAAATCACATTTCAAATTCTTGAGTTAACACCTTTCATCATCAGAACTTAGAACTTTGATGAATGAATGTTCTAATCCAAACAAGTTGATATATACTATAAAAAACCAAATTGAAAGAAAATTAGCACGGCAGAAAAATAATGAAATATTTAAATTGAATTATAAAAAACTAATATTAAGATTGTTAAGTTTAATAAAAATATTGTTAATAATAAAAAAATTAATAAGTTATTGTTTGATAAAATATTTTTAATATTGTTAATAAGGAAAGCATTCCCCTATATAAATTAATGTTAGGTAAATTAAATTAAATAATAAATAATAAAAATATCATTATTTTCTATAACTATTTATATTATTATTAAAAAAAATGTTAATTAATGAGAAAAATACCAATTATTTGATTATTTATTAAAAGGCATGAAGATAAAACAATAATAATAAATTAAAAATAAATATACAGAATAAAAGTGAAAAATAAATAAATAGAATAAAAATGAAAAATATCACTAAATAAATAAATTAATATTAAAATAAGAAAAAGAAATTAAAAATGAATAAAAATAAAAATAATTAAAGTTTGTAAAAAATAAAATAAATAACACTAATAACAACTAACAACTAATTATTAATTATATAAAAAAAACAGGGTGAGTGGAGAGAGATAACAAAACTAAGAGGGAAAGGGAAGGACTTTAACAAATCTAGGAAAAAAGAGACAGGATCCAAAAGCATGTCAAGGAGAAAAAATGATAAGTAAAAAAAAAGGGGGGGACGAAAATGAACTCATTTAAGAAGTAAGGGTAGGAATTCAATTGTTGTTTATTTTCAACTTATTCTCCCTGTTCAAATTGCTAGTCCACTTCTTAATTTTAGTGGCTTCCATAAACTTCCAATGATGGAAGTCATCAATCTTGGCAATGACCTGGGACTCCTCAATAAAGAAGTGTTTAATTTTTCAGCATGCTCGAATAAAGCTAAAGAGCCAAACTAAAACATAGATTCCTTTTAGGATTCAAGTTGCATGATCCTTAACAAAATACCTTATCTCTAAAAAATCCAATGGTAAGATTGGTCATAATGGACAATTCACATTCATTTCAATTTGGGAAATGCTAAACTATTAATAATTTATTTTCATCTCCAAATGATCCGTGTTATAGAAATAGTCCCATAATTTATCCACTTGTCTACTCCTACCACTATGAGCTTATCATAACTAATGTCATTTGTATAGAATACTCAATTCTAAAAAAAATCCAATTTTATCAATATTGTGTAGATTTCATTAGGGATTTTCGCAGAAGTTTCCCAATTTCTTCAATTATCAACTCTATAATTTCGTAATTTCCCTCAATAATACCAATATATAGCTACATATTTTAAACATCGATGCTTCTATAAACCACATGCCAGTGAATTTAACTATATTTGGCTATTTTCAACCTTAAACCATTTTAAGCCAAATATTTTTCTATTTTTTCATGTAACAAATAGCTTTTGTTCTACACATTTATTTATGCCCCATAAAAATATTGTACCCTTTGTTATGATATCACATCATAATCATGATATCCTTCTTATAAAATTCTAACTCTTCATTACTCCTTTTTTAACTTAAAAATCATATATATATTTTAAGACATTCAAAACAATTATAATAGGCTTCATTTTTATGATGACGACCATTATGAGCTTAAATTATAATTTAAATCATAATCATTATAAGAAAATATACAGAAAAATAAAAACTTTCTATTAAAGCATAATAATAATTATAAAAACAATACATATTAAAAATTATCTTCCGAAAAAAATTGTAATGGTATCTTCCACTGCTTTCTGTAGCTGCTCACCTTGGCCAAAGAAAGTTTCTCGCATAGATGGAAAGAGCTGAGCGCACACATTAAAACCATATTGGTTACTGAATAAAAAATCATAATTGGAACTTTCAAAGACACAAATACCTGTTAAACACACATGGTGAGCGAGAACAAATAGGAAAGATAAAAAAAGCAATACAATTTTTATTCACAAATGATATACATTTATAGTACATTATGTGACCGTTGGGATTCACATCCCAAGGTCTCTTTGACTCCTTTTGTCCATTCGGCTTCCACACTAACCCATTGAGGATTAGGTGTCCAACATTCCCCCCCTTAATCCGAAGGGTTATGTATGAGTCCAAGAAGAGAGCTGTAATACAAAATATACAAAAATGCATGGCAGCACTAGGCTGAATGTGCTCTCTAAAATGTTGGTATAAAGGGCGGTGGTTTAAGGATGACCACCAACACTAGAACGCTTAGTACAGTTCCCGGAACTCTTCCAAAACTGGCAAGAAGCTAGAGTCTTCTGCTAGAGGAAGTGATCCTATGTTTTAAAGAGGGAAACCTTCAACCATAAAAGGGAGGTCTCACCCCGCATAAAAGGTAAAACTTCAACCTGAAAAGGGAAGTCTCAACCTGTGATGGTTTAAGGATGACCAACAACTCTGGAATGCTTAATGCAATTCCTGGAACTCTTCCAAAACTGGCAAGAAGCTGGAGTCTTCTGCTAGAGGAAGTGTTCTCAATTTTGTTCTCGGAACTCTTCCAAAAATGGCAAGAAGCTAAACTCTTCTGCTAGAGGAAGTGTCCCAGATTGCCAACTAACGGCATGTTCATAGGCATCTTTGTCTCTGGCTACAACTCTGAAACTGGTGTGGCAGGTTGTGGCTCAGGCTCGCTTGATTTGACTTTGAAGCTTGTAGATGACCATCATTCCCCCCCTGTCAGATACAAGGTGAGATGATGGAGAAAAATCAACTGCAAGACTGTTCAATATTTTGGAACAAGTTCTAACATGTGTTTGGAATATCTTCTTGGCTGTTGATGCCCATTGCCAAGAAGCGATCCATCCTAGATGAATCTTTTTTCTTGCATGGTGTTTGTTTCTGAAGCATCTGTTTGAAGAATGACTAGTTTTATGACAGTGCTTACATGGATGAAGATCAAAACAATGATATTTCAGATGGCCAACTCAGTCACAGTGTTGGCATTTCACAATCTGTTGTTGTTGTTGTTGTTGCTGTGTAAGAGGGGCAGAGTCTGGAACACCTGGAGGTGAACTGTCATGAGGAGCAGGTGAACTGTCATGAATGAATCCAACACTCTGAAACTGAATGGGCTTGGCGTAGTCTGGAATATGAAAGGACAAGTCCTTGTCATATCCAAGACCATTTCCGTGCTTGTTGTGGACAAGCTGTTCCAGAGGTCTGATTATGGGCTTGGGAAGTGCAGACTGAACTTCTGCATCTGCATGTAACCTTGTTGATTTGTTTGGTACTAAATCTGAATGAGCTGTAACATTATTAACATGCTGCTGATGGGTGGTTGTCTCAATGTTCTGAACAAAAATAGGTTCAAAATGGTGTCTATTTTGATGTAGCTCTTCTTGCTGTAGCTGTGATTCCAGCTGCAAAAGATCAATCTTTTCCTGTGCATTTTGTAGACATGTCTGAATTTCTGAGAGAAAATCCTTGCTGATTTTCACTGTATTATTCATAATAGAGAGTATTAGATTGTCCACTAACTCTAATATTGCACTAATTGGAGCCATTTTTAATCCTCAAAAAATAGTGAAACAATGAGGAAAAGTGACGCAGGGCTAGGCCTGCAATACCTAGGATCATTAATATCTAAAACATAGAAGAATGCATCCCAGCATTTACCGAATCAAAAACTTCAATCACTGGCCAATTCACACTTTCCCATTTCAACCTGCGAAAGCTTTCCAATATATGTTCAAAATCATTCAATATTATCAATCTCGATCCACTCACCTTCAGGCAAAAACAATACTCAAATGCTTCCTATACCATGCCAATATTCACATGAGATTATACACATCATCCCAGACTTTCACCATACTTCCATGATTAACTCACATACTTTCATCATAACTTATTCCTATTTCATAGGGCTTTTATAAAACCAAAATCACAAATCTTAAAACATAACTTTATACAAAAGTTCATTTCCAATCCATGAGTATAGACTTTCATATTCATCATTCAATTCATAGAACCAAATCATGCACCTTTTACTTTAACGCACTCAATTCAGTACATGGAAAGTATGAAAACCCAAACTTTGATGTGCGCCCTTGCCCTTTTGAAATCACTTCATATCTAGTGTATGCATGAAATAGTGCCAAAAGAAAAGCTGCTTCAACAGGTTGTATTTACCTGACTGAAAGAAAAGTGCATCTCATCTGATATGGAAGATGCTTTTAGAGATGAGAATAAACAAGTAATAGGCTCTCCGGAAGGATTTCTATCTTCAAAGGCTACTACAATAGTGGGCCAGAGTGGACAAAGTTCCAGTAGATAGGATTGTTGTAAGATGATGTGCAAGAGGTCACATGTAGCAACAAATAATCATGTCGATAATCATGCTGATGTTGTGGTTTTGTTTCCAATTGACGAGATAATACACTGGCATAATGCAATCAGAAAGGAATTAAAGGAAATTGCAGAGGAGGCACGACAAATACAATTTTTAGGAGATTTTTTCGAATTTGTCCTCATTTAATGGCCGTTTACAGTTCCTTGCAGAATTTTGCATTTTTCATAGTATTGCAGAGGACAAAGTTGTTTTCCCAGCTGTTGATCAGAAGGTTAAGAAGGGTGTTTCATTTGTCAATGAGCATGCTCAAGAAGAAAGTCAGTTTAATGATTTTCGTCACCTTATAGAAAGCATTCAGAATGCTGGAGTTAGTTCTAGTACATCTGAATTTTACAATAAGCTTAGCGCATTCCAAGTTTCATTGCACTTTCATAACCAACGTTTGAAAACTCATGGGATCTCCGCTATGGCACCATGAATCTTGGTGGAACCTCCAAGGCGGTATTGCGTGGTTTGGAGAGGTGGTATCCACAGAACAGGAAGCTCTAATTCCAATCCAGAAATTCAAGCTGCCAGTAGTGCTGCCCTCGGTGGTAAGGCCTACTCCATGGACGCCGGCCTCCAGGTACACGGGAAATGTGCAGGTCAACACTGGTCCAAACTTATTTGAAACAACAGTGAAAGTATTTGTTTGAAATAACATTCAAAATGTTCATAACCAACGTTTCAAAATTTTCATAACCAGCGTATGTCAATTCAACAGCGTAACGCCATACCATGTCAGCCCACAACACGCCATCAACACGATTTCCATTTCAATTCAGTGCAGTTAAACGCATCATCATAGAGGACAGAGGACAGAGGCGTTCAGTGGATTAGTTGAGAACGGCAGAGGACATCGCTCAGTGGACAGTGGCAGAGCAGCGCTGCAAGGACAGAGGCGGTGGTCAGAACAACTTGGACAGCGCTGGTAAGGGAATAATGCACAGAGAATAATGGACAACACTTCTTTCAGGAACGTTCATGGGCAGTGAGGCAGAGAAACGTTCAAGTGAATATGGCAGAAATAAACTGCACAGAAAGGCCATAAACAAATGGCTCAAATTAATTATGTAGGGCAGGAATACGCCTGCTATGATACCATGTTAAACACACATGGTGAGCGAGAACAAATAGGAAAGATAAAACATGCAATACCGCCTTGGAGGTTCCACCGAGATTCATGGTGCCGTAGCAGAGATCCCATGAGTTTTCAAAGGGTCGATGAGATATGAATATAGGTGATTAATAACGAATGAAGTAAATTTCATTCATGTAATGAATGTTGTGAGATTTATGTTAAATATTTCTTATCTGAGTCACTTCTCCTTCTTTAATCTAAAAAAGCGCAAAACTGGCCCAAATGGTTGATTCTCTTGTCCTCCTTTAATCTAAAAAAAAGGCGCAAAGGCACAAAGTGGCCCAAATGGTCGATTTTTTCATGTTTTAGCATCTCGGCTCCACACACATCATCGAAATTCGACTACAATATCTTATTTTTTCATATTATTCCATTATATTAAAATTCCACATTCATCTAAATCTTTATCAGTATACCTCACCATATGATTCAAAAAGTGCTAATATGCCAACCAAGAAAATTGGTGCTTAAATTGTCAGCTACCATCAATGACACTTTTGTAGTCCTCCTCACAATATACATACTCTAATAATCTATTTTTTCCTAAAATAATAGGCGAAAATAATTTTGGATATATAATATATATATAATATATATATATATATAATATATATATATATATATATATATATATATTATAATGTAGACAATGTGAGAATTTTAATAAAGTTAATTTTTTCTTAATTCGAGTTTTTGTGACGAATAATATTTAAAAATAATTTTTCTAAATTAACCACACTAGCAATTTTTAGGTCAACATTTCAAACAAATCAATCTGGTTCATCAACAAAAATAAATAAATAATCTGATCTATCAAAAAGATTAAATACTCTAAAGACTCAGAAAAAAAATGTAAAAGCATCAATAAATCAACCAATAATATTCAAATAAACCAAACCAAAACATTTGTAACAACAAAATTAATCCTCTACAAACTCAAAAATATTATAATACTCTATAACTTATATATATATTAAAGATTTAATGATATCAATTAATTATTAAAAATATAAATATATAATATCATTAAAATAAAATTAAAATATTAATTACTTCATATTTATTAAACTTGTTAGAGGGTATATATTGTTTTAATGCCTTCATAAATTAAAATACTATATAATTAAAGGAAATATTATGCTAAAGAATTTAAAAGGAAAACAAAAGAAAAAAATATTTCATATCTCTATAATGAAAACCTGGAAATATTATAATACTCTATTAACTTATATAATTTAATACTATGATAAAGAACTAAAAAGAATAATGGGAAAAATATAATATATTAGTATATATATATATAAAATTATTTTACCCTCTATTTCATTTAAGATGAGAGAAGCAGATAAATAATAAATAATAAAAATTTAAAAAATTTCATAAAGGATTCATGGATAGATATAGTTAAAATGCATGTGTAAATAAATATAATATATTATATTTTACTTGGTAAAAGCTAGCTAGTCTATTGTATTATATTTACAGGAAAACTTTACATACAGTGAGACAGGCTGTCCAGGGCCAGCAGTGGCACCTTGGATAGCTTAACTTGATGCAAAAAGCTCCCTCGCAGGGGTAGCACCTACAGGACATTCCAACATTCCTCCAAAACTTGCTGAGGCAAAAGACCAAAAAGACATGACTACACCAGAGCATAGAACAATGCTGAGCTAAACATGAACGGGACGGCCCACGCAGGGGCTTCCATCAAAAACTGACTGTGAACCTTGTCCATCAAAGAACTTACAGTGGACCTTGTCCAAACGCGAGACCGACATAAACAAGACAATATTAAAAACTGAAAATAAACAAAGTGACGAGCAAAACCCAAATACCCGCAGAGACCTTTAGCTTAGACCAGAGCCGAGAGAGAAAGGCATGTGCTGGTGCGTGCATCAGAGGATCAGTCTTCGGGCTCTTCTTCCACGGTATATCTCCAACCTTGGCCCTCAGGGACTCCTTCCCAAATGGCCCATGGATCCTTTACGGTGGCTTGAGGTTCCGGCTCCGGGGGATGAGAAGGGGCTTGCAGGATCTCTTTCCCAGAGGTGCCCGCCTCAATTGGTGGTTGCAACACAGGACTCTCCTCACCAATGCCCTCTGGAGGTGGCTTCGCCGAACCTGGTAGCTTTCCACCATCATTGCCTTCAGGAATTTTAGTGAAAAGAACTGAAATATGAGCATTGATACCTGCCTTATCCTTTGAGCTGCCCAGGGTGAACACGACTGAGCCGAATGCTGGAAGCATTGGCTCTCCTTCACTTGAGCTGCCAACCTCCATGAACTGCCCGACTTGAATTGGTGTGGCTTTTGCCCTCCTGTAGCAGTAGCAGCAGTAGCAGTGATGGTGCTCATCTACTGCAGGGGGGCGAGAGGATGAACCTCGCCCAGGTCCCCTTCTGCTCGGTTGTCGTTCTCGCAGCTTTGCCATGGACTCCACGTTGCCTCCCTCGTGTACCTGAAGTGAATTGTAATAACAAACACAGTGCGGACCTTGCCACAAACCACACACAGGCGTAATCACTGTTAGGTCATTTTTATATTTATTCCTCTCAGTAATTATTTATGTTGTGCAGTAAATTCTTAACAATTGGTATCGGAGCCAAGTTGGCTTGAGAAGAATGTATTTTGTTGCCAAGGGTTTGTATTGGCTTGGTGAATGAAGGGAATATGATTTGTTGCACTGATGCTATGGATATAGATCAACCAAACAAGAAGCATTGCATGTTATCACGCTCCAGATCTAGATCAAGGCTTCCTGGTGAAGTCACCCCAGGCAAGGGTTTCAAGGATTCATCTCAGAAATTAAAGGTAGTTAAACTTGGCAAGAAGGCAGCAAAGAAACAAAACAAGGATGCCCGCAATTGAGAGAAGATGGGTCAGAATAGCAGCAGTAATAAACCAAAAAAAAAAATTAATGAAGTCAAAATTATTGCATGTAAATGGGCATACTACTGTAAGACCTGGTAAGGCACGTGTACCCCTTGGTGATCACCGCTAAAGTCTGGGTTAGACCTAGGTGATAGGGGGGTAAGAGCTAGAATGAGCAGGATTGTCTCACTTAGCAAGTTTGGCTGGAGTTAGTCAAGGAACCCCAAGTCAAGTTTAAGGGGGGAAATTGTTAGGTAAACTTGACTCAGGATAGAGTCAAAAGTTGACGAGGTTAAACAGTGATGGTTTTGGGGCACATGGTATTATGCACCCATGGTATTCTGCCTGTGGTATTATATGTAATGGAGCCAATAAAAGGCTGGAAGGACTTCATTGTAATGCAAGGGCCTGGAGATGAGCGGTGAAGACTCACTTGGCCGGATTGGCCAGGGTTTTGGCCAAGGATAATGAAATTTCATTATGATCGGGTTTTTCCCCAGATAAACATGTGCATTCATGTGTTTATAGTTATTGCTGGTCATTTTTATATTTGTTTCTCTCAGTAATTCTCCGTAATTAATTTGTGTTCTTGGGTAAATTTCTTAACAATAACCACCGAGCAAACATTGCCTGAGGGAGAAATTTCCCTTCTCGCATCCAATTTACTTCGATTGCCCTTAAATTGCTGCTCCCACCTGAGGCAATTACTTGAGTTGCAGCGACGGAATGCCAAGACTGCGAATTGAGGTGGTAAAACATCCACCCATCTAGAATTCCTCTGCGCCTGCACCGCCCCAGCTTCACCATACCAATTAGCTTGCATCGATTCACCTTCCCCTTGAAAACTTGCATCCTTCCCTCGATGAGAGCGAGCATTAACTGCGTCCTGCATCCCCATCGTTTCACCCTGCTTGGCATTGAATGCCCAGAGCTCGGGCAATTGAACAATATCCTTTGGCGGCGATATCCCATTAAACTGTATTGTTAGCACGGGGCGGCACATGCTGGGCATGTGGCTTGACCCCATCTGACGTGCCAGCACCCGCATCCGGGGAATA